>JABUQX010090869.1:0-36057 GCA_015478945.1 Trachelipus rathkii | reverse complement strand
GTTGATAAATATAATTTTATTTTATTTGAATAATAAATATATGAAGAGAACGTATTAGAGTGTTGTGTTTTGTGTGTGAATGAAAACTAGGGGTAAATGATAGAAGAATAACATTAAAGTAATCGTTAGAAACTCATTGTAATAGACTTGGTCATAGTGGAAAAGGAAAATGAATAGATTTTTCTTGTATTTGGTTTTTCGTTTGTTTTATAAGTGGTGAGCATTGTATAATTGTTATGATAGGTTGCGAACCAGAATCTTGGCTGTGGAAGACGATATATACGAGATAAGTTGATCGATTGTGTCTCGTTTGTGATTACGAATGTACTGAAGGAGAGAAATGGAGTTTGGCAGAGAAGTGAGAATAAAAAGGTGCATGATTTTAACGTAAGAAGATGAAATATGGCAAGGTGTTTTGTATGGGGGCCTTGGTTGGGCCACCTGGGCAGGGAATAACCTTATTACATGACGAATTTCCCTAGTGAGGGCCACGTCGCTTGATTGATCCATTGAAAGCTCTAGGGTGGATTTTCTGTCTATGTGACGAAGTTTTCACTATTAATTGTTGACAAGAGGGGCTGGTAGGCTGGGCTTTTCTTTTTCGACATTTGTCATACTCTCCTACTTCTTTTCGTTTCCGTGATATGTACGCACCTTACTCCCAGTCTTATGAAGAAGAGGTAGGTAAAGAAAGAAAAGTATATTTATTATATATATATAATATTTATATATATTATTATTAATTATAATATTATAATTATTATATATATATATATATATATATTATATAATTTATAGTCATATTCTTAATATTATATTAGTAGTGGCTAGTGGACTAACAATATATATATATAATGAATAAATATATATATATTAATATTTTATATATCTTTTATTAATATATATATTTATAATAATATTATATATATATACCCTGTTATATTTTACGATTCCGTCAGTTTTGATTATTTTATTGTTTCTTTTTTTTTAAAACATTAATCTAGCTGGTGATATGATACTATAATGAAACTTTTTTATGTTGGATAGGATCCCATGAATTCAAAAGTTCTTAAATATTTGTAAATAATTTTTAAATTCACATTGTTATAGTAACAACAAATTTTCAAAAATGAAATATCTCGAAAAGTATATGATACTTAAGAAAAAAACCATTACATATATTGTAATCGCATATTAAAGACTTATAACTACAAAAAATGATGTAAAAAAAAAAAAAAACAAATATGAAATAGCTCGAAAGTATGACATTTCAGAAAATTGGAAAATTGAAGAAGTGAAAACAAGCATAGAAAGCTTAAAAGAAAGGGTCAAAACTCATAAAAAAATCAGAAAATTTTTTTTTTAGCGAGGTTCGAGCCGACTGAGGGGACAGAGGGGGGGGAACGTTATATCACATACACCGTTGTAAGAATCGAGAGGTAACTCGGAAGTGGAACCCCACTGCAACTACTCCCAAATTATCAAGAGGCGGGGTTCCGGAGGTGACTGCTGGCACCAGGCGAGGGCGGAGGAGAACAGTCCTCCCGTCCGTCCCCGGTTGTTAAGGCCGAGAGACACCCACGCGACCTCCGTTGCCATTCCTTGCGGTTTTTAGGACCGCTTTTGGGATATGTCCCTTAAGTTAAAAAAAAAAAAATAAAAATTGACCCGGCACCAAAGGACACTTTTCGTAAAACAGTAAAAAAGGATCGAACTAAATTTTGATTAATTCCCCCGTTCACTTACAAAATTAAATGCTTAGTCGTAGGGACATATAAATACTCCCGACGAAATATAATGAAAAAAAAACTTAATAAAAATTATCCAAAATAGTCATAAGAAATTATCGAAAACATAAGAGAGTTCAGTAAATATCTATATATATATATAATATTTAATATACGGTCTCTATATTATAATATAATATATATCAGCTTTATATGCTAATAATGTCTCTATAATATTTTCTTTTACGTTTTTATTCTAGTTACTTTTATATAATTTATATAATATATACTCATATATATATTATATATCATAATATATTATATAAATTTATATATATTTAAGGCGTAATATGACTGTAAAGTCATAGAATGTATAAAAGGAAAGCGAATTCAAAATAAGCTATCATAGTTCTATTTTCCTTTTTTCATTAATAATTAATGTTATAATTAATTTATTTAATTCTGAGACTCATTAAAGACTTTGCAGTTAATACGCGAGACAGCCCTGATCAATAAATAAAAGACTCTTAATAGAACTACTGTAGGAGTTTCAATTTTCTCAGTGTTCAGTGTCGGAACGAGTAAATTTTCATGCAGAAATCTAAATTCCGGTTACTATGAACACTCCTTGTGAAGGGTTGGTTTATATTAAGTTAACATTTTAACTGAGTGTACATCAAGTATAAAACAGATAAATATAATGTCTATTTCATTTATACTGGTGAATTACGATTCTTGTTTCGTTTTTTTCTTTAAAAATATGTTAATAAAGTAAAATTAACGATTTTAATAAATAAGCTATTACTAACAATGTATTGTTCATTATATGGGAGGGTACTTCAACACATGCAACTTTTTTATTCTATATAGTTATCATATATAATCTGATGAAACATTTATACTCAATTCGATTTTCTTTAATTATTATTTCCTTTTATTTACTAAAATAGTTTAAGTTATAAGGAAGATTTGTTTTATTCACATCTGTACACAGACAGTATTCAGTTGTCTAAGCCATCCAATTTAAATTTAAATTTAGTTTTAGAATCAATAATTTGATAAAGTCTCTTAGAATAAAGAAAAATCTATGTCCGAATAATTGACAGCTATGATAATAATTAATTAAGATGGACCTCTAATAAAAACAAAAAAAACAACTAAAAAAAAATAAAAAATATAAAAATAAAAAAAAAAAATAATAAAAAAAAAAAAAAAAATAAAAAAAAAAAAAAAAATAAATAAATAATATAAATAAAATAAATGTTTTAAGAAATATTTTCATTTTATAATACGAAAAAAGTCTTGATCGATTTTTAGTGGATATTGTTTATTTTTTCTAGTGAAACGGATTTTTTATTTAATTATTCACTCGTCACAAAAAGTCAAAAACAACCCAGTTCCTCAAGATCATCCAACATCGACGCTTTCTAGCACAACTGTCTTAGTCTTCAATTTCCCTCTTGGAGTTTGGAATAACTTTGAAAGTCTGGACCTCTGGAAGAGTGAAACAGATCCCTTTTTTTCACCAATTTAACCCATTCTATCCTATCTCTTTCTTGAACTCTAATTGTTGGTATTACCTTAATTAAAGTGGTGCCCTCTCTCTCTCCTATTCTCCTCTCCATTTTTTACTTATAATTATATAAATATATACTATATTTTTTTAGTAAACATTATATATATATATATATCGTATATAATACTTATATTTATATATATATACATAAATATATATATATATCTCATCATCAATATAATAAGACCCAAAGTTAACCCTTTTAACCGGCCTCCTCCTATCGCGGACACGGGAAGAGAGGAAAGGGATAAAAGGGGAGGAAGGAAGAAAGTGAAACTCTATAACATAATCACCGCGTAATATATATAGTATATAAGTTATATTCTGTATAATTGTGCATAATAAGATGTTATAGTCTCTATATGGTGTGGTCGAATAAGGCCAATCGATCTGTGGACGACTGATGAGGAAAGCAATTCTATACAGGCTGAACATACAGAGCCGATTTACTACCGAAACGTTACAGGGCTAGAGCGAAAACCACCGCCTATGTTAAAAAGTAAGTTGTCGTTTCGTGGAACTAAGCCACCCCTCCAAGCCGCCGAATTAGCACCCTTTTCCCAAATTTGCAACAGCATGTAACTTCCTTCTAGAGAATTATAATAAAATCAATAGCGTTATTTTACATTATTTAATAAATTACAATTAGTATATCTATATTCTAAATATTTAGTTAATAATAGCTACTCTATTTAAAACCCGGAAAAACTCTCATAATTAAGTTTGAAGTTTAGTAGGAACAAGCAAAGGCAAGATTTTGGCCCCCTTATTTAGTACTAAATTGTTTTAACGTGCACAGATTTGATATAAATAAAGAATCTTCTCTGATTTCTCCCATGGTGTAAAAATAGACAAAGTTAGGGCGACGGGGGGGGGTAAGTAGCATATAGTCAAGAGTGGAGAGTCTTTTAATAGTTTAGATAAAAATATTTTCGTTTGCCAACAGAAAAACGCTCCCTCTCCAGAAACTCTGAGAGGATAAAAGCTATCCAATTAGAACGAGTGCTAGCAAATATACCCCAGTAGGAAAAAAAATCGGAGTGTTTCCAGCTAGATTTAGAACACAAGATGTAAACGAAAATTGCCGAGTTAAGTTCTATAAGTAGCGTTCCAAGCAATACTCTCTCTAACTTGAGCCCGGTCAGTATGGTCTCGCTCAGTAACAAGAGAAAAATATGTACGTGGATTTCTTTCACCCAAGAGAGGGAAAGATCCGAACTCGTATATTTACCTGTCCTCACTCGGTGTGGCGGATTCTAGTACACTCTGTGGATTATAGAGCTCCGTTATTTCACACATATCAAACCCCTAAGTTGCGTTGGCGATTTACTAGGCCGTTTGGAGAGCCCAGCTGGACGAGTTGACGGTTAGCTAGAGCAGAGCGTGCAACAGTTACCAAAAATGTTGCATTTAGGAGCTGTTTTAATATCAAATTAATAGTCCATGCGTATTTGTTTAAATATATACAGATTCGATAATTTTACTTTTTTTTATTTCCTCTTACCCCCCTTAACGTGGCCGTTTCCCGTTACATTAGCTAGTTTGAAGAGAGAGTACTAGTAGATCTGAGTGATATATACAACCCTCCATATATTAATCGTTTTAGATTTTAGGAGCTTCTTTTATCATTTTTTTTTAAACTACCAGTTAGTAATATAGGACTGAATCGCATTAGATCGATACTTTTCTACTATACCTCTATTATCTAGTGGGCGTTTGGGTTACATAGCAGTTTGGTTTAGGCTAAGCTGGTATATAGCGCAGAGGTGAAGCAGCACAAATCTCTCTCTCTCTCTCTCTCTCTCTCTCTCTCTCTCTCTCTCTCTCTCTCTCTTCTCTCTCTCTCTCTTCTATCTCTCTCGCCAGTCAAAGAAGTTAAAATAATTGGGCCAATTTTGTAGATATGTGACAGCGTGGAATGAGACTCATTACCAACTGTCAATGTGCTTTATGCAAATGTTATTCGGGAGAAACTATTTTTTCTGCCTGTGTATGCATATATACATAAAACAGCCTCTCTCAAACTAACAATAATATGTACTACTATCCACATAGTTCATATCTGTTAGAAATTCTTATTAGGCAAGGAATATGATTCATTATGTGGAAAATATAGTAATGAACTCGGCTTTACCTGTCGTAATCTTTTGTTTTTGTTTTTTTATTGGAACAGGGGTCCAACCTTCACTTGTAAAAATAGAGTAGTATACAATAAAAAATTGTTAAGAACATTAACTTCGCATTCAACTCTTAAATAATCTTTCTTCCCTCATCATCAAATTCTGAATTGCTCCCACCAAGTGAAGATTGTAATTCTGCTTCAGGCTTTCTGGGTGCTATCCTGTACGAGCCACAATCCAAAGCCAAGGAAATACTATTTCATAACAACACCAGCAACTTCTCCATTCACAATACACTTTTGTACCGTTTATGCTAGGTGATTGTTTTTCTCTTTAATCGGGTCTTAGAGTTTTACCATCTTCATTTGTAGTATGTGCCTCTTGTTCTACTCTCACTTCACAGCTTTCTCGTAGGTCAGTGCAGCCATCTATAGCCTCAGGTGTGTTCGTCGCAGATGTATCATAACCCTAAACGTTTGTTGGACCTTCCCTCACGCTAATAACTCCAACTTCTGTTTTTTCAGACAGGAAACACTATATATCTGTTCCTAATTCCTCCTCGGGTTAGGTATTTTGTTGTTGTATTTATTGTTTACTATATCCATAAATTTATTATTATTATTTTTATTTATTAATTATTATAATATAAATATCCAGTTGAATTATTGAAATAGACGTTCTTAATATTTAATCTATACGACATTATATTATTATATTATTTATTTGTTATCATTATTATATTATTATTATCATTATATTTATATTTATTATTAATTATTATTATCGCCCTTGTTGTTGTATCCCTAACAAGGTATAGCCACACCTTGTGTGCTGTTGAATGTAGGATAAACCCTATTATGCGCGTCCCCTACACTCACCGAATAAAAGAAAAAAAAAAAATAAATAGATAGTAAAAAAAAAAAAAAAAAAAAAAAAAAGGGAACTTTATTTTATTAGTTAATTTTTATTATTTTTTTTTTTTTTAGTAGTTATTAAAAAAAAGTTAGCTCTCAAAAATAAGTCTAATATAATAAAACAATGTTAAAATATTTAATCCTGTGGATCATAGCTTATTAACTTAATAATAAATATAATAGAATTTCTATATAGGATTTTTTTTGGATTGAACCTCAATCTCATACTCTAGCTTCCATATTCTTATAATTATTTTTTTTTTTCTTTTTCCTCCACTCTATCACCTCTACTGCCTTTTTCATCTGTCTACTCCCTCTCGCGTTACTGTGCATAATTTTCCAAATGCCACTCGTGTTCACGGTATTGCAATTACCGAACGCTTTTTTGGTTTTGACCTGCTGTATTTGTCAAGTCGCCTCCTGATCTCGAATGATTGAGAAGGGATACTCTCATTCGAAATAGAATAAACAAGTTTCTGTGCGCAATTGCATCTCTGCTTACCAGAATCTTTGTGCCTCTCCTCAAAAATAGGTATGGATCATTACGCACTGCGTTTTGGTCAACATCTAGTTATCTTATACCCTATCAACGAACTCGCCAAAACCCTTTGATTAGTTCGACGCGTGGCTCGCACCAGAGTTAGGAACAATTGATACCTGCTGGAGGCATCTCAATGGCTGTCGAATCCTCAGTTCAAACCCCCTCGGGATGCTATTTTGTACTCATTAGGTAAGGATAGCATGAGTTTTGTTGTAGATCTCGTTATTTCCTATCTACACGGGAGAGAGAGGATAATAAATGTTCCTGCACACTTTGTGTCACCTTCCAGCAAGTAGTATGTCCTCTGCTTCGATACATCACAAGTTTTCTTTTATCGTACTGCAAATTCACGATGAATTTCCGACGCTGTATTGACCTATAAACTGGTATGAATCTCACTACAGCATACTTAATTTTGCGGTCCTCCTCCTCGTTGGTGGGCGTTAATTTTGGTCCCAACCTCTTACGCAACGCTCACCCGTTTCCTCTCTTTCTTTTTTCTCCTCTTCGACTCTCGCACCTTCTCAACCATCTACAACTCACACCCAACAATGCCCAATTACGTCTAACACCGCCTCCCTAACTCTCCCTCCTCCTTCCTGTTCCTCAACCGCCTTCTGCCTTCCTTATCCAGTCTCAATCCTCTTTATTTCCTCACCCACCTCACCTTTTCCTACTCTCACCGCTCTCTTTCGCAGTACACCCTCCTCCTTGGCAGTCTCTGGATACCCGGTTTTCGCGTTCTTGAAAAACTGGCGACTGGCCGACATTAAACACGTGACCACAGGCATATCATCTCCACTTAGCAGCGCGAAAGTCTAATGAATCCACACGTTTTCGCTTCTCGTGATCCCACTCCTGCTCCAACTTTCGTCCTTCTCGCGGTTCCTCGTTCACCCTCTGCGTTCTTTTCCTGCGCACCTCAGTTTGCGAGATAAAGTCATCTTTCTCGCTAACATATTTTTCGGTTGCTTATTTTTGGTTATCACCATACTTTCGGCATGGATGCCAAGAAAAGCGATCCCTTCCTGCCCTCTCTATCAGGGGAAACTCGACAAGCCATCCGTCTAGGAGGCACGGTGATGTTAGATGTTTTTGGCATCATATATTATCTTTCTTCTCACCTATACAGGTGTGAGCTGCACGGAGTTCTTCGTATCTACCATCAGTTCTTCTAACTTGTCTTCTGAATCGATTTCTGGGGCCAGCCTTTCGCTAGTACCCAGGTATCCAGGACTCTGCTATCCCTCTCCCTGGCCGTCCTAACTTTTCTGTGCTAATGAGCTCTTCACTCTATTCCTGGTAAATTATTAGTTGTGAAGCGAGATTATTACTGCTTGTGAGCTCGATATTTCTCGCGTGCTTCAGCTCTAAGGTTCTCCTCCACTGTTGTTTTTCTCTGTCGATGAGTGACACAGTCCCATCCCGGTGCTGATTTTTGGTCCATTTTAATCGTATGGCTGATTTCGAATAAATCGCGACTTGTCGATGCGATACTCTCTTTTCTATACTCCCTCTGGTGCTATTATTTTGCTCTGCTCTATAATTGGCATATTTTCTGCTATGTTGTCCTCCACTTCTTGTCTAGTGGTCTCTTCCCTTCTGACCCTCCTGCAGAAGGAATTCCCTTATCGTTATTGTCTTGCTCTTCGGATCACCCTCTTATATGTCATTCTGTTTGAACATCATATTGAGACCACAGGACCACCCACCTTTGCTCGAGCTCGCCGCCTCTCTCCTGATAAGCTCAAGGAAATTAAACGATGTTTATTTGTTGTTGATCACATGTTTGCTACAACTTTGGTTTAGTCTGCGCCTCCTTCCAAAAGATTTGTTTGTCTTGCTCTTTTCTTATTACATTTCTCCTTAGGGCTACCACTGGGCGATTGAGATCACGCCGGTGAGGTGAATTATACTCGGCTGGTTGAATTTCTGCTACATTCGCGTGTAAGGTTACCCTTATGCCGTCTCATGGTATAAAGAGTATTCTACTTTCCACCTCGTTCTCGGTAATACACCTCATTCTTTCTATCGTTCTTTGGGACTTTTAATTCGCGTCTCAAAAAGGTTCTACCATTCTGATATCCCGTGGTTCATATGAGGTACGTATCTTCGTAAGGACAGCTGCTTAATCACTCCTCCTTTTTGTCATACTATGAGCTACTATCATAGAATCCTATTCGGTTTGAAAAATGCAGCTTTCAGAGTCTTCCAGAGGTTCATCGCTGCTTCATCTCGTGGCCTTCCTTTTGCTTTTGTGCATTTATTTAGATGATCTTTAGTTCCTTCCTCCTCTTCACTGAAGTAACATATGGATGCAACCTGCGTGCCGTTTGTGTAGGTTGGATGATGCTGGGAATTTGTCTCAATCCATCACCATAAGTGCCTGTATCGTCATTATTTCGGCGCGTCTATTCTTATTTCTATCCTTGATTACCCACATGTCTCACCAGCTGAGCGGGATTTATTTGCCCTTTGTTCAGTACCGCTGTCTGCTGTACTATCCGAGCCTTCTGGTCCGTATCCCAAAAATCATTAAAAGCAACTTTCGTCTCATATTCTGGGACCATGATCAAACTTTTACCATCAGATTTCTGATAATCTCAAGGCTTTTTTGAACACAAAGGCCTTTAGGCCCTGCTTTACTCTGTCAACTCATTACATTACTATGACATCTTAAATCATCTCGTATTGTGCAGCACCACTAAAGTCTGTTGGTGTCTCCGGCAGCAGTGTCTTGTCTTTGTTGCTTCCAAATGATTAGCTCTCTGCTCCGCCACTCTTTTAGGTTCATCCCCACGATACCGCACCAGCGAGAGTGCAGTTGGATGCATCTGATTTCGCTGTTGGTGGCGTTTTGCTTCAGCTAGTTCTAATATAGGGCGAATGGTGCCCACTTTCGTTCTTTTCACGCTTGCTGCAACCTCGCCGAACCACAGGTTTTTATAGTGCTTTTTTGACGCTGGAATTGCTTGCCTATTTGTACCTTGCTGTTCGCCATTTTTCGTTCTTTTTGTTTAAGGACTGTGTAGTTTCTCAAATCCTTGAGCCTGACCCATCAATAGCGATTCTCTTTTGCAAATGGCTTCACTCGGCTTTTTTGTCGTTTATCTCGAATCGTCAATCTCCCCGTATAGTCTATCATCTCGAAATTGATTCACCAGATCTCTAATATAACTGAATTCTGTCTACATCTCACGGAAGTTGAATTAATATTTTCGCAAGGGATTGCTTCTTTCTCTTGGAATTGAAAGATATATACACTGCATCATTCTTCTCCTATATTATTCCTTGAATACTCTCAATGTATAACATTATGGCTTCGTTATTTATAACTTTATAATGGTTCTTCTATAGTTTCCGAATGTGCCGAGTGAAGCAAGACAGATATCGTATTCGTCTCTAGGATTACTCTTTCTCTAATCTGGCAGTGTGCTCAATTTTCCTCGAGGCATAGATTATACGAGAATCTATCTTTGTTGCGAACCTTATTCCAAACACGGCTTAATCATGTCCGCTTTCGTACCTGATGCTTCTTCGATAAGGCTCTGTCTATTCTTTGCAATCTCCATTCGCTTTCAACCCTGCGTCTGAGGCTTCATCGCAAACTGGTAACGGCTCTTTTTGTTGTGGTCCTAAATGTTGTTTAACTGCCGAGTAAGCGAACTGTGTCCGTTGCTTGCTCTCTCTCTGGTCGACGCTCTAATATTGTGTGCTCACGGACGGGGTACTAAAAGCTCCCTTAGGCCCTTTCTTGCCTCCTGGTCAACGGGTTTGGAGAGAGTCCACACACGACATTGTTGGCGAGCCATCCCAACTCTTTTCATGGCAAGATATTCCTCACCTTTCTAATGATCTGTGGTACTACTCGTTTGACGTGTAAGACTATGCACAATCTCGTGCTATTAGCAGTCCTCTCATTGGGTAAAGCTTTCTTGTTCCATTGGATCTACTCGGTCTGGCTTCTCTTTCTCGGGTAAACGGCTTTACTCGTATATCCACAGGTCGCGTTTTTCGAATACGTTCCCTCTTGTGAAAGATTTGATCTCCATTGCTTGGTTTCTCTGAGAGATGCCAGTACGAACCATGTTCTACCCTTATATATCGAACTCGTGATTTGTGAAAGGTTTCATCCTCTATCTAAAGGCTTTCTCTCATGCATATCACAACCCAGAACATTGGACGGACCCTCCCTGGTTCTCTCTGCTTGGTATAGCGTCACGCGCGTTAAGGAAGACCTTCGATGTTCAGCTCTTTTCCGAACTCGTTTATGGCCCTGCTACTCTCACGTCGCCGGGCGAAGTTAGTTCTCTCAATTCTTTTCCTCTGCCTTTTCTCTGCGTAAAGGGATCCCCACCTGTTATCTAACTCGCTTAGAAACGTTCTGCTTCCCACTTACTTCTTCACTCCTTATCCGATGTCCCGCTCACAAAGGTTGTCTTCTTACATTCGAGAAGATCATCTTTCTTTATAGTACCTTATTTTTATGGTGAGCATGACTTCCCACCGTTCTCCACTCCAACCCAAGTACGACGGGCCCTTCCCGTTGTTACTTCGGAAGGAGAATTTTCAAAGTACAGCTTCCTACTCGTCACCGACGTCAATATCTCGATTCGAGTGGCGTGTGGCAAACCTGCTATTTTGAGGCGAGTGGTTCCTAACAACTGACGTCCAAGATGGACTTGTTTTTCCAAAACAATCTGATTCCTTTGGATACTTCATACGTCTTCTTATCCATGTACCAGATTCTTCATCTCTGTGTCATACTCTTTTTCCTCCGCGACTATATATCTCTTTCATGCTCCCTCTGTACTATCCATCTCCACACTTCCTTCTTCAGTTGACCCAGATCCTCTTCCTTTTCTCTCCTTTCCTCTCTCTACACGTCTCCCGTCCCATTTTCCACACCTTCCTGCCATGTGCCATTCTCCACAAGTCGTACTCAGATGTTTCTTTCCTTCTCTTCCGTTTTATTCACTCGCCCTCTCGTCCACACTCCTTGTGCACACCGCCAACACAGCCCTCGTCTCTCGCCCTCGTCTGGTATTTGCAGCCGCCTGCGTACCTCTCAGAGACTTAAAATCGAGCTCAAAGAGGCCGTCATTTGCGCCGGCCAATCTCTCTCAGCTACTCGGTGTATTAGTAGTCGCCCTCCATGTTGCCTCAATTCTTCTGTCTATATGGGTAGCTTATAATTCTTTTTATACAATAATTTTTCTCTATCTTGAATGGTACTGTGGAAGGCCCACTCTACTGGGTAAGTGCGAAACAAGACTTCTCTATACAGAGATCTAATGAACTTAATTTAGAGCTAACTACGAGTTCTACAGTTGTGGTGAGAGTTCTCACACGCCCTATGTTTGATTATTGTAATAGTGTTTGTCTGTTTCGTGGAACTAATATAGTCCACTGCCTCCAACGCCGACCCGAATTAGCCTTTACTAAATGCTCACAGTTTTGTAATTTCCTTTACTATGTTGAATTAATATATAAAATCAATAGCAAAATTACATTAGTATATATAATTAACTATTTAGTCGCAAACGTTGGAATGTTAATATATAATTTAACCGGCGTAACTAAAGGTGAGGTTAGAAGAAAGCGGCAGGGCCCTGATTAATGTACATTTATTTAGTGAAAATAGACCAAAGTTAGTACCTTTAGATTAGTTCGGTTTGGAGCCATAAAGCTGAGGTTTTAGATAATAGGTTGCAACGAAACGCATTAGACTTGATAGATATCAAAAAGAGTCTGTCTAAGAATCCAGTAGGACAAACAACAAATGAAGTGTTCATGCCATGCCGAGTGAAAATTTGTCGTAGGCTTTACGGTAGCGTTTCAAGCAATTGCCTAAACGTTACGCGGTCAGAGGCTAGAGTAAAGAGAAAACTAGGTGGATATTTAGAGTCGCATATAATTTTAAGTATAATATGGGAAATAACAGTCTGGTTCGATTAGGCCGTTTATTCCCCATAATCTAACGCCTAGTGAGATCGTTCTCTCTCAGTTACATAGCAGTTTGGAGAGGGGCCAAGCTGGGTGATAGTGAGCAAGGTGAACAAAACCCCAAAAATGTTAGATTTGGACGCATTTAATATAATTAACACCAGTATAGTAATAGGGTCGCATAGCTCGATACCTTACTATACCACTTACCTAGTGGGCGTTTGCGTACATAGCCAGTTGAAGAGCAAGCAGCGGAATAGTGAGCAGAGGTGAAAAACCCAAAACATGTATCAGAATTTAGGGAGCTTTTATATATTTAACACCAGCATAGTAAATAGAGGTCGCATAGATCGTATTTACTTAGTACCTAACCTAGTGGGCGTCTCTCTGCGTAACGATAAGCAGTTTGGAGTGAGTCTCAAGTATGGCAGTGGTATAATAGTAGCGCAGAGGTGAACAGCACAAATCTCTCTCTCTCTCTCTCTCTCTCTCTTCTCTTTCTCTCTCTCTCTCTCTCTCTTCTCTCTCTCTCTCTCTCTCGCAGTCAAAGAAGTTACAATAACCTTAGGCACATTTTGTAGTATGAATGTGTCTGTGTGAGACTCATGACAAATGTAATGCTGCTTTATGCAAAGTATATCGGGAGAACTTATTTCTGCTGTGTATGCATATTACATAAACAGCCTCTCTAACTAACAAATCATTGTAATACTACTCCACCTAAGCTTTTATTCTGTAGTAAATATTCTTCTTGCAGAATTAATTCATATTGTGAATAGTAATACTCGTTTACCTGTCCTAATTCGTTTGTTTCTTGTTTTTTTTTAGTGACTAAAATTAAGCAAATCATTGTGTTAAATATAAGAAGTAGAAAATAAAATTGTAAGAACATTAACTTCCTCAATCAACCTTTAAGAAGCGGTCCTTAAGCACCCAGCTTCAATATATATTTATATTATATTATAATTTAAGTATAATACTTTTTTATAATGTAAGTATATATATTATATATATTCTTATATATATATAATATAAATATATATAAATTGATTATATAATCATTTTATTAATATATATATTTTAATAATGTATATAATATATATATAATTTATATATTATATATATATGATATATTATATACTATATATAATAGGTTATTATTAAACATATACTGTTAAACAATAACCTAAACTGCTCATTGTTTAAGAATGCAAATAAAATCTGTTAACATTTTTCATCATTGTCTGCCGTTAGTAAAAAATAAAACATTCGTACTTTTTCCTAAAACCTTTGCTTAGTTAATTTTTTAAATTTAATTTATGTTACGTCTTTAATTTATTTAAGTATTACTATTATCAATGTAACTGAATTTTGCCCACACTTGATTCACCAAATGATAAATTCCAATTTTTATTTGGATATCCCTCCGTTAGTTATTATTACCTATATGTGTCGCTTCGTCCTTAAATCTGGAAGGAAGGTCGTTATAATATATTAAAATTAACGAGCTAACAATGTTTTAGTTAATTTAATATATATAAACAATTTAATATCAATACTTCGATAATTCTATTTCTCGAACGGAAACACTGAATACTATTCGAATAACTATAATTTTCGATGAACATATCATTATGTATTTACGGTTTACTCACTATACTATTTTATATTTAATATGTTTAGTATAATGAAGTGGGTTTGTGCTTTCGTAACTGGGATTTACTCATTCCAAATTGAATAAAAAATAATAGTCAGAGCAAATGATATATCGAATATCCATATTTTTCTGGCGATAATAATCGACGTCACACATAGTATGACGTCATTTTTTAAAATTTACTTGCACGTTGCGGTGATTAAATGTAATGTATGATATTTTATACTCTATCCGGAACCTTAAATTACTCTTTAGTATATTATATTATCTAAAGACTATAAAACTATAGTATAGCTATTCTTTTTCTAAATTTTCAATGTAATCCATTCACACACAAAAATATTATAATTATCTAAAAAGTTTTGACATTTAATTGCCGAGACTTTTTGTGTCTGTTTTTTTTTTAATTGTTAATTTAATAACTCTCATTAAGCAACTTTATAATTGCATAATAAATATTTTAGTTCACATATTGCCCTAAGATTAATATTATTTATTGAAACAAGCCTATGTTACTGATGAGTAGCGTAATATCTGATGTACAAATGTGTGCATATTTTAACTACGCATTAATATATATATAATAAGTAGAATATATATTTTTGTATTATAGTATATATAATATATATTATTATTATATAGTACGAAAATAACCTAAATTTATTTATATAATTTTTCTCTGGCGTCACTTACATATTTTGATTGTAACTTATATCTCTATGCATCCGGATTTCTGCGTGCTGTTGGCGATCTCCACTCCATATAGAAAATAAATCCTCGTGGAAAATGAGCGGATGATATAAGGAGTATATATACTCGTATCAATATAATATTAATCCTATATAACTCTCTATACTATATATAGAAGACGCTACCTTAATATTATATACTGCTTTTAGCTATATGATTGCACATGTTTTTATCTACTATAATATATAACAATGTGCTAATATCATATATTAGATGAGCAAGTATAAGTATCATTAACATGCGTAATTTTAAAGACATATGGCATTTACTCTGTAAAAATTTGTCAGCCATATTACGAATTTTAAATAAAACAAACAATTTTTCTAGATGCGGTGGAATGTGATAGAAGTATTTCAGTAATTAATTTTTTTGTGTGTTCTCAATTAGAGAATCTTTTTCTAGACGTTTATTCGAATACGCAATAAAAAATAGTATTGGGAATAAAGGTGTTGGTATATGATAGTGTGTGTGTTTAATTTGTTTTTGTTATAGATTGGTGTACTCTCAGTCACTCATATTTCTGTAATTCCTGAGAATTTAATCTGTGTCTAAAGGGATTTAGTAGCTTACTAGCGTATTGTGCAATGTAAAAAATTTAATTATTGAAATTATAAAAATTAATTAAAAGCAATTAGCTACGTAACCTACCTAACGATAACGCAACGTACTTTTGTTCTACCTCATTTCACCATAGACATCTATTTATGTATCATAGAGGCTACTTGTGACAAAAACTTTTTTTTTATATCCGACCTCCCCGTTCCGTGTTGCGGTTTAAGTAACTTTGTCACATATATACTATATATAATATACTATATATATATTATATATATATATATATATATATATATATATATAGTGGTATTGAATATTAGTATATTTTTTATATTATTATATTAATTGATATTTTGAGGGTGAATTATGTTAAGACAATAGAATTGCAGTCAAAAGTAATTATAAGAACTTAATTTCACCTCCATAAGCTCCTATCACTGTTTCTCGCTATCAGTGGCTTATGTGAGCGAACTTAAGAAAGATCACTCTTACCCAAGTGGCTTCTTTTAAATTTTTATGAACAGTATCGTGAATCAGGATTTTTGTATTCGTGAATCGATATTTCTATTTTTTTTTTTTTGTCAAGTGTTGAAAGGGATTATTCAACGATTTTTTAATGAACTCGAATTTAAAACAAAAAATTCAACGTGAAATTTTGCCTGTTAGCACTGGAAAAATCGAACACCTAGTTTCTAAAATTACTGGGTTACTTGAACGTCCTTTTGGAGGACGACAAGAACAGCACCAGCAAAGTACAATTCTCAGAAGCCTTCGAGGTAGTTTAAGGATAAGAGACAGGAACTGCAGTGCAACTGATTTATTAACCACGAAAGGCACTTCAATCCACACAACCATCACAAAATGGAGCCTTGAACAGCCAACAGTATGATGGTTATCCCGCATACCTCTTACAGGGCAGATATAACTCTGACTTTTTATTTCACGAAAAGTGTTAAGAGTTCAATATTCGTCGCTCAGACGGAGTTCAGGAGGTCCAGGTCTAATTGCTTCAAAAGACTCATATATATATATATATATATATATATTTATATATAATATATATATTATATATAAATTTTATATATATATATATATATTATATAGTATATATATAATATGATATATATATATATATATATAGATATATATATAATATAATTAATATATATATTATAATATATAGTATATTAACATAAAATTTCATAAATTATTTAGTACTTAAGCGCTTATAAATAAAACCTTTGAATTAAATCTTTTTCCAATTGTAAAGGAAAGGCAGACGACTCAAAACCGACACGCAAATTTAAAACACACACACACACACACACACACAAATGCAAAGCCAAATGAGCTACTGCCAAAGACAAGAGCACACAGACAATGAACATTTTTGAAAGAAAGTAGTGTGGGTTGGTTGCTGTGTGTGTGTGCGTGTGGTGTGTGGTGTGTGTGTGTGTGGTGTTGTATGTTGTTGTGTGTGGTGTTGTAATATATATATATATAGTATATATATAATATATATATATATATATATATATAATATATATATATATATGATATATATATATATATATAATATAATAAAACCAAAACCATGAATCGAAATCGTATAAACTAAGTCTTCAAACGATCGATCAATAAACTCGTAAAAACTTTTTATGCTGGTCTGTTTTTATAGGAAATAATATGGCTGGTTTGACACATACACCTAATAAAAATAAACAAACAAAAACATACAAACCAGAAACGTGTTCCCCTTTTCGAACTCATAACCATAACACTGGGTATTAAGGGAATAGATTGCGGTCTATATTTAAATTTTATAGCCTCTTTGACAACTCGAAAAAGTTTGCCTATAAAGTATAAATAATATTTATAACTGCGGATTGGGATGCTAGTTCCCCTCCCGCAATGATTAAATGTGAATTAATGCAAAAATGCTATTTTTTATATATGTGACAATCAAATTTGATCGAACTTCTCAATTCGATCGACTGAATCCATTAAAGTTCATTTCTTGGATTTCTGAAAACGGATTTTTAAAACTTAATATTCAAATTAATTACTTTTTAATTTTTTAATTGTTGTAAAACTATATAGTGTTGGTTTAATTACAATACTATTATAATATATATAATATATATATATATATATATATATAATAATAGTATATATAATATAAACATATATATATATATATAATATATATTAATAACAAATATAAATATACATTTCTGATAGAACATGTATATATTTATTTTCTCTCTATAGATATAGGTTTCCAAAATTTGATAAATACAGATTGATTCGCCTTCCCTTCCAAAAACCTTTACTTTTTCTTTAAATTCATACTAGAATGGCGGACCACCTGATTAATCGAACCGCAACGAGACACAAAATTGTTGCGCAACCTCACCGCACTAGTACCCGATGAAGTCCCCCCAGACCCTGAGTTTTACAATAAAAAACAGACAGACATAATATGATCAATAGTTTTCATTAGTTTATTAATATTAATGGAAAATATATATTAAACTGGAATCGAATAAGTCCATGTTTAAATATTCTATTTGGGAAAAAATGTAGGATCATATTGAAATCATGCTTTACTAATATAAAAGTCAATCAGTTCTTCCTCTTCACAAGAATAGAAGCATCACTACCTAGCATTTATCGATCGGGGAAGTCGTTTTTAAAATAAGAATGATTCATGGGACGCATGTATGTATAGCAGGAGTGGGACTGCATTATCGATTTCTATTTCTTCATCTTACAGGTCTGCGGATCTGGGCAAGTAAAATCGCTAAAAGATTACGAAGCCTTCCAATCCCTCTTCTTTTGCAAATTTATTCTTTGAAAAAGGAAATGGTAAGTCGCTTTGAATTGATTCTTGAAATCTTAAAAGAACGCATTTTTCAGGCAAGTTTTATAGAATGTCCTCTCTTTCCTTCTTTCTGTTGGTTATAGTGTGATATTAGTAGGTGCATAGTACTATTCTTTTGGACTTAGTCTCAAAAACTTACTTCTTGGTAATCGAAATTACTTTCAATAATATTTTCTTCGATGGTTTCTATAATCTGGACCTGTCCCGTAGCGCTACATTAGGAAGTAATGTTATTTCTTTAACTTGCGCTTCCCAATAACCCTAGTGTAAGCAATAAAAATAGGTTGGGAATAAATGTCCAGACAAAAAGAATTGTTAAGTATTGTTTCTACCTTTCATGTTAGTGTTTTGAACTAATTGTATCAGGTAAGGGCCATTTTAATGTTTCTATTTTGTCGGAGCACTAATTAGAAGATAAAATATATGTTAATGTATTCGAAAGTTTACATCTTAGTACTTGGAAACACAGAAAGGAAAATCTGAGAAATCCTGCCTCCATCTGTCTCCTCCCAAGAAACATGTAGACAGAGGGATAACTGCATAGAGGGATACCAAAATATACTATTACATATTCCTTTGCAGTGCAGGCCAACAATGGATAGTAAGTTTTGAAAAGGCAATTTTATTTGAATATATGATAGAAACAACAAATTAGAATTAACAGAGAGCTCTTTTTAGGGCAACAATTTATCATTCTTTGTTTTTTTTTTCTTTTGCACTTGTAGTTCCTTTTACCCCCTTTTTATTTACCAAAAGTAAATCACAAACTTGCAAGTATTTTTTTGGAATTAACTTAAATGCTTACAATAATTTTGTTGAAAATACATATTTAATAATACTTTTCCGATTTACCTTTATTGTTCACGAAATAAGAAGAGCCTGGTTTTCCCACTCATCATCTGAGCCATTCTTTATAATAATTTTACATAATTTCAAAACAGAAAACACTTAGAAAAACTGTTCAAATAAACGTACAAATCGCACGTATCGCAAACAATTTACAACTGAAAGGCACAGTTCGTTAAGCGTCTTCAAATATAAAATGAGACTTCGCTCTTTTTATAAAAAAAAAAAAAAAAAAAAAAAAAAAAAAAAAAAAAAAAAAATAAAAAATTCTCATGGTACCACCACTATTCTGATTCATATGGCTGAAAAATGTTAATTAGGCGCTCTTCAAATAAAAATGGACTTCGCTCTAATAATAAAAAAAAAAAAATTAAAAATTCTCAGTTGCGTTACCACTCACATCTGCTGCCATATGCAACTGAAAAAGTAAGATTAAGGAACCCGCGTTCTCAGGTGAACCTAAAAAAAAAAAAAAAAAAAAAAAAAATAACAGGTGAAAAAAAAAAAAAAAATTAACTTTTTGCTGGAATGAAAAATAGAAATGCAATCATTATTTCACATTTTTCGGGGAAAATGATTTTTAATAACAAAAATAACTACAAATCAACACCTCCCCCTGTTTACTTTATCATTCTTTATCACTTACACCACCAAAACCGATACTTCATATAAATTATTTTGCAGTTAGAAATATTTTTAACAAATTTTTTTAATGCGTGTGTTTGAAAGATTCTCATCAAAGAAGGGCTAAGCCAAAATAATAATAATAATAATAATTAATAATAATAATAATAATAATAATAATAATAATAATAATAATAATAATAATTGAGAAGAAATGTACCTTAAACCAATGTGGAAAAAGTGACGATATAGTGTGAAGCAAATCCTGGTCGAGTTGAACGGGCCAGTAAAGAGCCGGGGTCCCGCCCACCACCAGTCTAGTTCCGCACTCTGAAACAAGAGCAATATATATATATATATATATATATATATATATATATATATATATATATATAATATATACTATTATATATATTATATATATAGTTAGTAATAATATATATATATATATATTATATATATATATATATGTGTGTGTGGTGTGTGTGGGTGAATATATATATATATATATAAATATAATATATATATATAGATAAGAATTATATATATATATATATAGATATAGTATATATTATATATATATATATATTACTATATAAATATAATATATATAATATATATATATATATATATATATATATATATATAGTTTATTGCAACATATTTTACCTTTCAAAGGTTTTATGTAAAATTTATATTCACCAGATAAAAAAACAACTTAGTTAATATATTCAACAAGCCAACATTGCACACAAATTATAATACAAGCAGTAACAAAACAGACTTCTGTCCTTTCGCCTCACATACGGAACGCCAAAAAAAACATATAATATATATATATAATATATATTATATATATATATACAAATATATTATTATATATATATAACTACTATAATATATATATATATATATATATCAGGTGTGTGCACGGGCACTGCCGGAGCTGCCACCACCCACCCGGGCTGGGCTTTTTATACAAAAAAACCGGGCAAAATGAAAGGCGGGTTTTATAAAAAAATTACTAACGTAGATGATATAATTTATAAGAACTGAGATAAGAAGAAACAGGAAGTATACATATATTTACACTGTAATTACAGTAATATATGGGAAGAAAAAAAAATTATATGTATATTAATTATTATTAACTATATTAATTTATTAATAGTCACTTGAAGTCTTGAACACAAAAGAAAATTTAGGTACACATACATAATTTATTATATACTTTGAAAGAAAACTTAATCATTAGTACAATAAAAAGTAATCTGCCCCAACTTAATCATTTAGTACAAAAAATGTAAGCAAAACAAATGTCGGCTGCAAAATTTCAAAGATTTAAAAAAAAAAAACAACATAACTTTTGAAGTTATTTATCAATTTAATTAATTAATTAATTAGCGACACATGGACATTTTAGAAAAAATAACTATTTGATTTAATTTAATAAGCATTTAAAATTATGCATTTTTAAAAAATTATATATACTGGTATATTTATTTAAGTAACAAACCGAGAAAAAAAAATTGCACATTAGGGCCCTATAGATATAGCTAATAGCTATAAGCCTAATATAGAAAGAGTATTTAACATAAGTAAAATTAAGTTCTTGGTCTACCTATTGACATACCCAATCTACCTTTTGAATCTTTAGCAATCCGTATGCGCACTTTACAAGTTTTCTGCCCTTTCATTCCCTAACTTATTTCTAAGGCTTTCGTTTGGATCATCCCAAATTGAAAATATTGATATATATATATATTATATATATATATATATATATTATACTAATAAATATAATATATATATATATAATATATATCATATATATATATATATATATATATATATTATATATAATAATATAGTATATAATATATATATATATATATATATATATAATATAATATATATTATATATATATATATATATATATATATATATAATATATATATATATGATATATATAATTATATATATATATATAGGGTTCACACTAAAAATTTGAATTGAATTCCCTGACTCCCATACCAAATCGCAAAAAATTTTCCCTGACCAGCGTGTTCGTTATTTGTGGCGTATAAAATATCTATAAATCATTATTGCAGCCTATTACTCAGTTCATACATTAATTATTAAAAATTTACTTAGAATTTCTGTTCATCATCATGATGAATTTAAAAAATACTTTTTAATTAGTAATCAGCCTATACCTACCCATAACCGTCCAAAGCACTCCTTTTTTTATTTTTCCAAAAGAAAACATTTTATTTATACAAAAAAGAAAATAAATAAAAGCTTACATTAATAGCCTAGGGAATAGCGTCCACTGTAATCACAAAAGTTCTAAAAATGGGGAGATTTGATTAACTTTTTCTTCGCAAGCATTTGAATTTTTGATTTCATAGCGTCTTCTTCTGTTAAAGTCTTCAGTTTAAAACATCTATCTCTACGCTCTTCAAGTTATTGATCTGTATGATAATATTCCTTTTTTTCAACCTTTTATTCACATCTTCTTTTTCTTTCTTTTTGACTCTTTGAGGATGTTCATCATATCTTCTTATGGAAGCTCTTACATATTGTCAACATTTTTTGAGTATAGGAACCTTTATGAATTTACTTTCATGAGATCTCTATAGCATTGCTTGCAATGTTCTTGAGAAAATCAGACTATGTTTCTTCAATTCTCCACTAAAAATGCTTAATTTATTAGAAAACCTTCCTTCCACCGTCGCATTTCCATGCGAAAATATCAGTCTCTAATTTAATAATTGCCACAATTCCGCATAACATTGATTCTCCAGTGCTATAGAAGAAAAAAAAACTCTATCAAGTCTCTTAGAAAACATCCACCATCCAAAAATATTTGAATTTTGAATAGGTAGAATGAACTTCACTGCAAAGTAGAGTATAGGGCTTTTTTTTTTTCTCAGCAACAGAATCTGTGATTCGTTTATTGGTGTACAATGCCTCTACCAATAAATCAAATCTTTGTTTCCCTTAGTTCTGGCTGATGAAAAAACTATACTAGATCAAATATGAGACCATTGGACAGGCTTGTACAATCAGAGACATCTTTCTAATATTCTTTTCTGTCAGTTTGATTGCACAGTCTGCATTCAAGTTTTATGTAAATCTAATGCAAAAAAGCTTAGTTGTTGGTTGTAGCAAGCATTTTACTGTAAGAAATCATTCCAAATATAAGGTACGAAAGACATTGTAAATCTGTGAACAGGAATGAACCAAGGTTCAAGTTTGACGTCCAAACCACTTGGCTCGTTAAAGTTAAGCTTATTTTTTGCTGAAGTCATTTAAATAAATAATAAATACCTTCAACTGCACAAAAATCAAAAATCACTTCGTTCAAACCTAAAAAAAAAAAAACCACCTCAAAAAGTAAATCCCTAAAAAGAAAAGATATAAACAGATTAAGTCAAAGTCATTACAGTCTAAAAACAACATCCATACACCAATCATATCAATCGAAGGAATGAACTTGGAAAAACTTCTACGAACAGAATAGGAAGAATATAGTAGTAGTGAACATAAAATATAAAGAAACAGATAGAAGTAGATTTATGGAAAGTCATTCCTCGCCCATCCTTTTCATTCACTTATCAAAATACATTCTCTCATTCCACAATTATACATGTAAGGAAAAAAAATATATCAAAAAATGTAGACTTGGTCCATCGATCATTCTTCATATGTTTGAATATTTTAAAATTTCCCTGAACTTTCAGCATATTTAAAAACGTTGCCCTGACTTCCCGACCAATTTTTTCCCGAACTTTCCAGAAAGCGCGTGAAACCCTGAATATATATATATATATATACTTATATATTATATATGTATATATATATTATATATATATATATATATATATATATATATATATTATATATATATATAAATATATATATATATATATATATAAAGATAGATGTCTTTAATGACATATTTAGATATTTATAAAACAGTTATCTCTACCATTTATATATATATATTCTGCGCTAACATATATATTATAAAATATTGAATTTTTTATAAAACATTTTTCCATTTTGCCCATTTTACCCACCCATTTTGCCCAAAAAACCCTGGTTTTTAAAAAACCCGGGTGGCTGTTGCAATTTAAAAAACCTGGGTTTTTTGCAACCCTGATATATATATATACTATATATATATACTATATATACTTATATATATACTACATAGTAAAACCTATATAAACCTAATATATATATATATACCATAACCTAGATTCATACTTTAAAAAGATATAAAGAAGAACATAACCTAATTTTCCGTTTAAAAAGAGTGCACGTCGTAGAGAGGCTTATAAAAATTATAAGAAAGTTAAAATCAAATCAAAACTGAAGATCAAAAACAGATGCTTCTTTTTTAATAACTAAAATGTAAGAATTTTTAATTTTACCATAAAAGGTCAACGGAATTGATAAAGAACCAGTTCTTACTACTGAAGGGAAAGAGGTGTCATACACAACGATATTTTCCATTTTAAAAATTAACTTATTATAGATCATAAAAAAAAAACAATAATAATTTTAAAAATTAAAACTCAAAATTTACTGCTACATCAATTTTAGTTTATATATTTTGGATTTCACAATATAATTTGTGTAAACGTCAAACTTAGTGACTGCATTCACTGTCATATAATCGGTATAGCAACAGAGTCGAAAGCCAAAGGGATTGATTTCAATCCCTCGTCCGGACCTTAGGCAGCAATTTACCTAGAGTAGTTTCCACCCCCTACCCCCGAAAAAAAAAAACAGCGCAAGGACACAATTGAAATTATAGAACATACTTGAAATTGAACACAAACCTACTTCTATAATAAATATCAATGATGCGGACATGCAAGTTTGAGGTAAGCGAATATGTTTTTAAAAACATTAAAATCTTTTAATATAAACAATCAATCAAAATAAAATCACAAAAAATTTTATTCAGCTAAAACCTAAAGA
Source organism: Trachelipus rathkii (assembly GCA_015478945.1). Lineage (NCBI taxonomy): Eukaryota > Metazoa > Arthropoda > Malacostraca > Isopoda > Trachelipodidae > Trachelipus > Trachelipus rathkii. The sequence continues at coordinate 10,921 of JABUQX010090869.1, read as the reverse complement.
AAAGTGTTACGAGAGGTAAATTAAAATTACAAAAAGTATATTTATAATTTTAACTTAAAAATAATGCTCTAATGACTGAGTATGTGTTCTATGAGACAGTGTTTCGTTTCAGACAATAACTATTATATAAAATTATGTATAATATATAAAAAGAAATATATAATAAATAATATAATACTAAATATAATATAAATAATAATAATAAAATAACTATATAATAAGATAAAGGCAAAAACCCTTGATCCATTAAAAAAAAATTCTATTGTGAATATCTGTGGAGAAAATTTCTCTCGGATTTGCAACAGGCGTTATCGATAAGTAGTTAATTAGGAAGTCACATATTGCAATGAAGAAGGTGTATCGATATATGTTGTTAAGTAGTTAGTGCTTACTGTAATAGGATCACAAAGTTATGATAAGAGGATGTAGTGATAGGCTATGCTGTAAGGAATAAATGGATATTCAAAGTGTGATATGGTTTATTTTAATAGCGTAGAAGATGACAGGCAAGGTGATATAATAATGTGTTATGTTCTCCTTGGATTTATTCACATTTGTATATGGATGGGGTTATGAATGATTTTAGACTGGTGCCTGTCGTATTGATAGATACATTCCTGATACAGGTGAAATAGATGATGAAGAAATAAGATGAATGCACCCATAGCTATGACCGTTCGCACATCCCTCATTGTAGGATCCGCTCCGACGAAAATGATCTTGAGTTCATTGTGAGCAATTGAAAGAATGACTAGAGTATGAAAGATAAAGGAACTATGGGTTAGAGGCAGTTATATTTGGAGCACACAGAGGTATAGCATCGATCGATAGTAAAAGGGCAGGGTTTAGCAATAAACGTTAAAAAATTATTATAAAGAGTTATAAGTTATTATGTTGGTAGTCGCAGGTACTGAGTCCCATTCAAGATGCGATTTGAACCGTTATGTATTAAGTATATGCAGTAGTCCGCTGGAAAGACAAAGCTTGTCTGAGTTTAACCATGTTAATAGCTTGAGACGTCATAATGTTGGATGAAAAGGGAATCGGGTATGAATGCCAGAGTGAATTCCGCATTTGAAGTGGATCAGCAGATCATCAAAATCCAAACAAGACCCCGGTGTGAAATAGCAAAGGATATGTGTGACGGTGGTGCGAATTAACTTCGTTGTGATAATGAAAGGATCTAAGTCTTGGAGTGCCGCTAGGTTTCATTGCATGAGGTACTGCTTCCAGTTACCTGTGTCCTATTTGACTCACATATAGTAGTGAAGCACATCCCATAATGCGTCATGGTAATAAAGATATGTATTAGATCCTTACCAAGCATCTATAAATGTTTATCCAGGCTCGCCCCATGGAGCTACAATCCGTGCCCTCGTTCCCGGGAGTGCTTAGGTGTGAGAAGAATTTGATTAAAATGGGGACCTGAAACGGTCGCATTAGAGAAGTACTGCTCAGTTCGATGTGAAGCTTAGAATGTCACTCTGACATGTAATCGACAAGATCGCAGAGCATCAATCGGGATAAGTCTGTGTTGAGTCACTGGGCTTTGGCTTCTATGTGGAAAGGGAACTCACTTATGAGATGCATGCGGAATAGTAGCATTGACGGAATATTGTGATTATAGAAGCGAGTGCTGTGTTCATAACCGTTGGTGAGATGTTGGTCTCGGCGGCAGCCGACCCGGCTGGGCGAACCCGTCCGCAACAGATAAAAGTGCTGGATTGCTACCGTCAGAGTAAATCAGGAATGTTACTGCAGAACGAAGCAAGTTGGGAGCTTTGGAGAGGCGAAAGAAAGAGTGTAATCGACTCAGGAGAGATATGGCCCCAAAAAACGGGTGTATTTTGACAGAGGGAAGTTAATCAAGATGGTGTTGGTTGTGGATACAGTGAGCCAAGGCGAGCTAGATGTAATCCTAACACTTGGATCGATTCTTTACTCATATAGTTGAGGTATCCGTCGCGCTCCTCCTCACAGGTCAATTTCCCCGCCTGTGGGATCTCTAGGTTGAGATAAATTACTGACTGCGACGTTATTTAATCGTTACTTACTAATTATGGATACAGCATCCAAGACGTGGTCGGTCATATCACAGGCTCTGCGGCTGTCCTTCGTGTCGACTTTATGTCATTCGTATCTGATGCCTTTTCTCTCTGTTAATTCCCGCAGATTGCCTTTGTTTGTCACGTCAGCCCTTTACTTCACAGTCCATTTAGTGAAATTAATAATCCGGAGGGATGAGATACAGAACCTTTAAATAGCATTAACCGAATAAGTAAGTAATCAACTCATTGATGGAGATTAATAATAATAATGAATAACTAACTCTTAAATACGTGTAAGTCCCGATATCTCGTCTTCAGCATACTTTCAACCAAAGGTTTATATAGATTTTTATCGTTTATATATTGCTTTTTAGAATCTTTTTCTACCATCTCATGTATTTGATTCTATATCTCACATATCTTCAACACTTGCCCTGGATGAGATAATCTAATTGCAATATACTTTTCCGACATATCTTGGAAAATACGAATATAATATCTATAAATGACTATTAAGAGAATATCATCAATAAAGCAATTATATTCGATGATGTAACTAGTCAATATATAATAATTAATTAAATAAATAATAAAAATAATAATAATAATAATAATAAATAATATCAAAATAACTAATAAATAAATATAAATAATTTAATTTTATTAAGCTTATTATTGTCTGTATCTAAACATTCTAATTTTTGATTTATCATGTTATGTTAATAGCATTTTAATTCAAATTATTAATATATATTATGAACAGATATACAATAAAAAATTATACTATATTATATGTATAAAAGCAATCACAATATTAACCATTCTACGCTATAATTATGAACACGAAAAAGATACCTGATATACCGTTAATAATACATATATACGAAATTTGTAGACTATATAGAACATAAAATCATATAATTAATAGTTAGTAAACCTATATCTATTATATGAATTATAAAGAGTACACCCTGCACCCATGCGATAAATGGTGCTTATAATAATGTATATATATATTAATATATTATATAATGGATAATATCGATACTTATAAAAATTTCACGGTTCAGATACCACACAACGGAAAACACTGTATGAGTTTTTAATTGATTGGTTCAATAAATACTAAGACTGGACAGTATTAGTAATATATTATATTAAACTACATAATATAAAAAAATAGATAATATAAATATTAATAAAGTAATAAATATATAATATTAAATATAATATATAAAGTTATATTAAAATTATATACTAATATTAATAATATATAGATAGATAATATATAATAGATAGTTATAGTAATAAATAAATGTATAATATAAGTAGATAGATAAGATATAGGTAAATAATTATAAAATATATATTATATAGTATATTAAATATATAATATAACTATATTTATAATATATATAATATATATGATATTGATAGTATAACATTAGGATGATGGGTCAACGATTATCGGAATATACGTGGCATTCGGACTCGGAGTGAATCGGCTTGTATTTTAAGGAAAATCGATACGGGCTCAAACTTAAATAATACGGATGTCTTTGACCGATTTTTTTGTATACAATATGATAAGAAATAATTTTTTTCTGGATGTCCACATGAAGTATTTCAAGACAATATTTTCGAGTGCTCTGCAATGCCGGTCATATTGATTTGCAATTTCAGCCTTTCGTGTCCCACTGAGATTTCTAATTTTATACTTAACAGATAAACTGGATTTAGAGCGGCGTAATCTTTACGTATGAGACTGCCTAAATATTGCATGTTTAGAGGAAATTTCAGACAGCAGACATGTGGCAATGTATTCGTCTAGTTCATGTTATGTAATTTGTCTTATGATAATCGTAATATTTACCCGTGAAATCGTTAAGTGAGCAGTGACATAATTTGCCTTTTGGCTTTGTTAAATAATTGGAGCTCATTTAATATAACAATGCGATCATTTCCTTAGTCGATTTTTCACCTTCTCTCCACCACCTTCATTTTCACTCTCACTCGTACTTAAGTGATATGTCTTTGCCAAACATAAATTTTATAATCTATGTTATTTTATGATAATTCTCATAAAAATATTTCTTGTCAATTAAATTCAGATAGTAATATATATATAAGGAATAGGTTAAACGCCAAAAGCACTTCTAATGTCAATCACTACAGGCAGTTATGAACAGACAGTGATTCCAGATTAATACTTGCTTTTAAATACTCTGTTCACACTAGTTTCTCGATGATGACCATTATATCTTGAAACAAAGCAGGATGGTAAAAATAAACTAGATATCAATTGCAACAGAGGTGGCAAAAAAAATCCCACTTTATTTATTGCAATAAGCCAGTGGGCCGGAGGTATTTTTCGGTGTATGCTCTTCAATCTATAAGAACCCGTAAAAAAAAAACCGGTAGGGAAAGTGTGATTTTTGGTCATGTTATATTCCTTTCGCTTTTCAGAATATAACTAGCAATTTCATCATTAATTTTTAATTTGTTTCTGGTTTCAGATTTTTCTAAGTGTTATTAATTAAGTTGAATTAATATACAGTAAGCCTCCAGATTAATATGCCAGAAGATAAACATAGAGCAGGATGGAGCGAAGTTCTGAATTTCTAAGGCACCAGCAAAGTAAAAATGTAATATTACTGTGATTGCAGAGAATTAGGCAATAAAATTGAAAAGAATACAAAGTACGTCCATGAAATTAAATTCTTTAGGTGTAAGCATCAGAATCTGTGATCACTTATATCTACGCATAAAGTTAAGGTAGCAATGTACAAGTGCTAATGACAACCGTTGATATGAGATGATGGTCTTACGAAATGTTAGAATAATCGGTGATTCCATCTAATTTTCGAGGCTGACAAGACATCTCAACATAATAGAATTTAAACAGTTGTTATAGTGTATATATCTGAAACCATATGAAAAAAAACTCAAAAGAATTTTCATAGATATAGCCTATTAAAATGACAACCTACACCATAAAGACAATTCCATTGACCAAAAGAATATCAAAGTTTATCTTTATGGTTAACAATGGTCTCATATATAAGTGTTGAATTTTAAAACAGATAAGTCTTTGTGGAAATGGAACAAACCTTATATAAACCTCACCCCCGCACCCCCTTGCGTTACTCCTCCCATCTCAAGAAATACTAGAGGTACGACTTATTGTTACCATGGACCTTAAAAATAGTAAGGATATATATATATACTATATAAATATATACATATATATATAATATAATAAATATATATTATATACTATATATATATCAATAATTAAGAAGTATATATAATTAATAACGATAATAGTTATATACTATATATAATATAATATACTATATAAGTAATATATACCCCTAGGAGGATCATACACATTGCTATATATATTATAAGCTAAAAAGATAGAATTAAATGGTATACTCACAACACTCTCACCATAAATATATAATTAGCCGGGTAACTCTCAATATTGTAAGTACCTCCTCATGATGAGTAACCCTCAGAAACCACTTGCGACTATAATAGTTATTAACCATAAAAAGAATAATTCGTGATGAGACGGTTGATAATAACTATAGTATAGTGCATATATAATAACTAGGGCCTTATAAAGCTAATAGCAATACTATTCTATCAAGTAAATAACTAGTTTTACCGGGTACGAGGGTATGTACTGATCTTATTATTAGTGTAACATACGCATGAACCTATTTAATATGTTGTAAATATCAACGGTAGTGAGGTAACATCAATGTATTACTCTATAATAGCCTACCACCTATTAACCCTCATACTCATTATAATCAATGATGTTATGGATATAATATACCTACATAATAAATTACTACTTGTAGCTACACCTCTGACCAGCATACCGCATCGCTGTAACACGCATCATCAGTATCACTAACTACGCCCGGTCGGGTTAACTATAATCAATATAGCATATATAATTATATGTACTAGATAAACGAGCGTATAGACTATATACTATCTAGTTCTACATATAATACTGATAGCAGCAAACTAATATGACAACTACCTAAATAATCCTTTATACTATAGGTAATACTATAGTACTAAGACTGAGTTATATGATATTAACGATAGTATGCCCAGGGTGAGTACATGACCTCTCTATCTATACACAGCTATAATTATCAGTCTTATAAGGGGGCTCCCTATATGTAATTAAGGTAACGTTGTGGTATAGATATAATAATAAAATTACCATTATAATATATATATAAAAGGTATATTATGTATATAATTATCTAATATACTAGTATAACATATATACGGTAGTCTCGAGTATGTATTATATCGGACCGTTTATTATATACTAAATAAGTCCTATCATATATATTCTTTCACACAAAAACATCATCGTCGTATTCACAACAATCCTTATGAAAACATTTCAATATTTTAAAAATGGACGGTATGCAATTTCATAATATTCATTTTTTTTCTTACGTTATTTTACAGTTAGCAATTATTCCGAACAATAAAATTTGAAATAAAACCCGCGGGAGGGCGGGCAAACCAATAATTTAGAACGGTTTTTCTCAAGATGGTTTTTTTTTTTTTATCACGAAAACCCGATGTGGCTGGTCTCTTTTATTTACGGGTGGGCCCACTCGGCAATAGTCCACCCCTCGATATTTTGGCAAAGCATCGTGTCAAGCTTAGTAATACTGTCTCTAATGGACTCTTAGCGTCTAAGGCTCCTCCTTCCAAGTATGAAGAATATCAGCCTCAGATGTATCTTAATAGTATAACCAACAGCCACCGAATTATCATTAACAGTATACTACAAACGTCGCAGATCTAATAGGGCACGCTCATCTTCCGTGATTATGCTCTTCTCAGAGTAATAATTTATTGAGACAGGGTAAATTACGGCAGTCTTATCTGATTTCACTATATTTGTGCAGTCGGAATCATTCAAAACATGGTGCATGTCTTAGAAAAAAATGGACGTATCTTTGACGTGTGTATAGTATGCTAAAAATACCTTTCAAAGTAATTCTAGGTTGATTGTACAATAATCTACTTGAGACCCTCAGGCAGATGATTGAATACAGCGTTGTAGATCTCTTAAAGTTCTTTTATGTTCGATGCATTTTATTTTTAAAAAAGAGTTCGAGAAAAATACAGATTTACTCAGACTTTGAGAGACTTGGGCGTGCTTACCGTTTATCACTTTCATGCGAAAAATTCACAAACACATGAAAAAATAATAGATTACCGTAGGCATATTACTTGACTGATACGAACTTTGATAAGGCTTGCCATAACACTTATATCTTGATTCCGACATGCCTTTAAAAATAACCCTCAACAATCTCCAGTTTGAGGATGAGTCATTATGAAACCCAATAAAAAGTGGAGTAGGATTATTCTTAAAGCAATGGAATGTGCGTGAACACCCCCGCCAAAGATAACTGTCTGATAAAAGGAAGTGACTAACAGTTTCCCATCTCACTTCTTAAAGCGCCAATTTATCACGATTGCAGCCACAAGAACTCATGGCTGATAAGACAGGCAGATACTAAATCCCAAATATGAAAAATGATTTGCATTTTTTTTACAGAAAATGTCAGAAAAAAAAGAAAACTATTTGAGGGACTGGTGGTTGTCTATAGCGGAGTACTTGTCAGGCAATAGGATAAAATTCAGGAGTAAACACAACAATAGCATTCGAGGCATTTACTTTATGATACAGAATTCTTGTGCGTTAGCTCTATCCGTAAGTCTTGGATCACGACTTTTTACAATTACATATCCTCTGTGAGGTAACAACAAAACTATCCAAGCTTATACAATATTTTAATGTCAAGTGAGATAGAATTTGTATTTTAAAGCAATAATTCCTGATCGGCCAGCGAAGATTATATGGTGGCTCATCGTTTAAAAGAAAAGGAAATTGGATAAATAGACAATTAAACCCGACTTTTAGCATTTTATTCTTTCTTAATCTAACAGCAAACTTGGGGTTCTGAAAACACGTAGAGTTTATGAAAGATAACAATAGTTGTTAACTTCAGCCCTTTTTGTATAAGTTGTTCTCTCTCCGAATGTTAATAGCAGAAAAAGACTGATTTAACTAACAGGCACAAATGTAATAATTGCCCAAGGAGGATAAAGAATATGCAATACCATTTTATTATTTTGAAAATTGAAAGATTGTTATAAAAGTAGAAATCTAGCCATAGTATAGATATATATGCAGATTTTGAAAATACTTCAGAAAGTCCCTTTAGCAATAGGTGGTGCAACATCGAAAGATAAAGGAACCTTTCAGCGATATTGGGGTGTCCTTGCTAAGAAAAATATTCAAGCTCCTGTTCCCACTTTCCGTGGGACACAAGTCGAATAAGACTCCATTCAGAAGTTGAGAGGATCAATTTTATTCTCCCTAAAAAAACTCACGGACTGCACTCAGAAAGGACGAATGTCTAACCGATTTTGCAACTACAACGTTACCTACGCTCCATGAATGTGTTGTAACTACAAACGGACATCTTAAGTGCATGATAATTTTGCCTTCAAGATCTTTACTTTTAGTAAATTTAAAAGATATAGGAATCTCTTTTTTTAATGTGAACAAAAAAGAGAGAAAACAAATGTTCATTTATTAGTAATCATTTTCTAATAATTGCTATTTAATTTTTCAGTGGTCATAAACATGTAAATTAAAAATACCTAAATAGATGAATAAACATAATTAGCTGTTATAACCTCATATGTCATGCAACTTCAGTTACATATTTAGCATCGAAGATTTCATAACAAATGATAGATGATTGACTATCTCATAATACATATAATAGCTGGTTATAGGTCGCTTTATCAATATCTTTAACATTAATGTGTTGATTAATATACGGTCAAAGATTTCAGCGGAAATCTATGCCATACTAACGAGCTCTATAGTTGCCATCGTATATGAAGTACAACTACTCCCTTCAGCGTGCGCCCTCCCGTATTTTAGCTCCTATCAGCAGTATGTACGTTAGTAAGATATATACTAGTTCACCTACTCACTATCACCTCGATATAATATAATATAATAATAACAGTAAGGCGCAGAGTAGATATTTTCAATGAATTGTATAACAAGTCTTCATTACATAATATGTATATTCTTACCTTGGATCTAGATTACGGTCACTTACTTACTGTAATAGTATATTAATATTCAATGCGATACATATACTTATTTACTAGTGGTACGCTAGTGATATAATAATTATTAGTCACCGGTTATATATTCACGCTAGAGGACTATATCTATCTTATACGTTATAATATTTATATTTTTAATATATATATATATATATACTTATATCCATCGCGAGTAAGTGGTAAGATGGTAACTAGCGAGATACTATTAATCCCATAGGTTATATGTTAAGCCATAGTAACCCCGGCTGTGCATCCGTTGTTTTATAGTGACCCTATATTATCTTATTCCCTTCTCCACAATAATAAGGAAAATATAAACAATATAAACATATAGATTATAAATATGACATATAGTAAAGATTATCATATATGTGTGCTTGCAATTGAGAGCAATCTATTTACCTTCATTCTAGGAATATCAGATCAATTAATATTATGACATTCCTTATTATAAGATAAACCAAATAATAGCAGCTTACATTATCTACCACTCTATATTACTACACGCCGTACTTATCAACATCTCTGGTTATTAATATGAATTTATCATGTATTAGTAGATACTCTCATAGTCCAGTGACCGTAACTCCTATCCATATAATCTATATAATAATACTAGTTTACTCATACTAACTCATGTTATAATAATATATTCATGATGTCATAGCGATATGTTCGTAATCTATTATAATTATCATAAAATGCTAACGATATAATATTTCCTATAAAGATATGATTGATATTAAATACTATAATATACTATAACTATACGCCTGCGACTTATACACTAATCATACTTATAGTATTAGCTAATGTACCCATCACTGTAGTACTTAACTTTATATCTCTGTATTACTCGCCGACCCCTACCTCCATAACCTATACTCATCTCATAACTGAATGTCTAGTTACGTCGCGCTATAATAGCAATCCAGTATATATCTGTCTAACCGTACTTAATCACATATCCAATTATTTGATATAATACATTCCAACTTACATTGCAACATATATAGTGCAGTTTATATCTATATACTTAGTGTTACGCTAGATATTGTAAAATGAACAATATCATGAGTCAGCCGGATATATACTATATTTTTATTGCTATATATAATAGTTCCCTTATAGTGAAATACTCATATATAATTCTAGTTGGTTGGAAACTAATCATTAAGTAATATTCCAACTATCACATATTATTTATTAAGTATTATATATAGATTATCGGAAATACTTTATTGCTAAATGAGCTATTTAGTATATATATATAGCATATATTATACTATATAAGAAGTAAATAGAATATATAATATACATTATATATTAATACAACTTATATCCTGTAGCTAACATTCTATATCATAGTATAACGGAATGGCAAATAATAACATAGAGTATTCTTACGTCTGCGATTACACGTAAAATGTAATGATAAGAAGATAATGTAAATGGATTTCAAATTTGTTATATATTAGTAGTATTTCTGAGCACCGATTGCTGGAGTCAGTGCGTTGCTACTAATAAGTATATAATTTACTTACTACGTTTTAATAAATAAAGATCTATATTTATACTTTTACTATATAATATGCTTCTGTTTCTTAAGTAACTATGTACATTGTTCGATATTATTGCTATTTGCTACATCATGCTCTCATATA
>JABUQX010090868.1:0-14701 GCA_015478945.1 Trachelipus rathkii | reverse complement strand
CTTAAAATGAAATTGGATGCCGAAGACCGTCAGAGGCAACATGATGCTACTGTAAACGCCTCTCAAAGCCCCACAGTTGTAAATAATGCCCCGTATGCCAGTAAGTTCCCTAAGTTAAAATTGCCAAACTTTAATGAAAAAGAGAATGACATCGAAGAGTATCTTTTGCTGTTTGAGAAGCAGGCGGCGATGAATGATGTCCCCAAAGAAAAGTTTGCTTTAGTTCTTGGGTCTTTTCTAACAGGAAAGGCTGTAAAAGTTTTCAATAATTTCACAGTAGAAGAGCTGAAGAATTACGATGACCTTAAGAAAGCACTTTTAATATGATATAACCTGACAGAAAGTGGTTATTGTGCTAAGTATAAAAGTTTGAACCCTGCTGAAGATGACATCCCAAGGGTGTATATTAAAAAGATCGTAGAAGCACTTACAAAAAGGGTGACAGCGGCGAATGTAAATATGACCGCAGACGATCTCATCAACTTCTTCTCAATAGACAAATACCTAAATACAGTGCCTAAAGAGCTTGCGACTTATCTGAAAGAAAAGAATGAAAAAGATATTGAGGAAATTATCATAAGCTCTGAGAACTATTAAGAGGCACATTCTATGAATTTGATGTCACGTCACATAAACAATCAGAGTCACAGTAATACTAATCACAACTTTAATAGCAATTATAAAGGTAGAACTAGCACAGGTTATCATAGAAACGATAACTTAAAATCCAACAGTCAACACACTTCAAGACCTATGAGCAATGGAGTTAAGAATAATGGGAATAACGACAGACGGGAACACCGTCGTAGCAATAGTGAGCCAAGTGTGATAGTCACCTGCTACAGATGTTCTAGGAGAGGGCACTTGGCACGGGATTGCAAAGCACCTCCTAACTTCAACAACAGTGGCCGTAATTATGGTAATTAACACAGTAGACAAAGGGAAGATGGAAAAAGCACTGCAGCGTCAGTGGATTTTAATCGAAGAAAAGCCCTGAGATTCTCAGGTGAAGAATCATCTCTCCCTGCTGATGTTTGTATGGTGAGTGATGCAGATGCATACTCACACCATCTGCCGATTACTTACGGGACAGTCAATGGTTTTAGGGTGCAGATACTTAGAGATAGTGGATGTAATTCGGTGGTAGTACGTGAAAAGTACGTACCGAAAGAGTGCTACACAGGTACTCACACGACTATGAGATTGCTCGACAGCACGGTGAGGGAAGTTCCGCTCGCAGATGTGGTGATTGATACCCCTTACTATGTGGGTAAGACGACGGCAGCAGTGCTGCCAGAGGTCGTATATGATCTTGTAATAGGAAACATTGATGGGGCATTACCCCCATATCAGCCAAATCTCACATGGGAAGAGACTGTGTGTCAATGTCCTAGTGTCTCACAGGATGGGACAACTCAGAAGGAGTTGTTGTTCCCCATAGTGGAGAGAGCTGAAGAGGATTTCTCTGAGGAATCTAGTGAAAGGCAAGGTGCCATTAAACAAGATTGTATCCAAGACAGGGCGAGAATGGAAGAAGAAAAGATTATGGAGGAAGAACCATCAAGTCAACAACCTGAAAACATAGTCAGTGAGAATGAAGATTCATCCGCGGAAGCACATTTGTGCGTTCACCAAGAATCGTCCCAAGATCCTACTATTGAAAAAGTAGTTGCTGAAGAAAGTGAAAAAGTTGTTATAGATTTTGAAGAGCCACTTGTTGATAGAGAGTGCGATACGAAGATTTCTGACGCCCCAGGGGTGTCAACTGTAAATAGTTTTATGAATAAGGATGTATGTGCCGACACAACAGAAGATGGTGCCATACAAGTAGGAAATTTAGTGCCAATTGTAAATAATATTGCAACACAGACTATTGCCGCTCAAAATGTAATTGATGAGGCGCCGCAGGATGAAATGACTTCAGAACTCATGCCTGACAGAAAAGTCTTTAAAGAGCGCCAACGTGATGATATCACATTGCAAAGAATATGGAAGTCTGTCGAGGAAGATGAAGAGAAGTATATATTAGTGAAAGACGTTCTTTATAAAAGCGAGCGGAAAACAGTCCAGAAAGACTTATATGAAAATAGCACAGTGATGAAACGTGGAGAGCGTAACACGATGATAGATTTCAATGGACATAAAATTGAAGAGATAAGTGCCAACCACAGTGAAGATTTAGAAATTCTACGACACAAGGGAGTAATGAAAAATAAAGAATGCGAGTGCCTAGAAGAGGTACGTGATAAAAGAGATATAATACAAGAGGTCATAAAGGACCAACTAGATGATAAGATGTATATCATCAAAGATAATGATATTGATGACGGTTATAATAGACAGAATGTGGTAAGGCATAAGAATAGGAAGAAACACGAGAGTGAAAATGAAAGTGAACAACAAGTTAAAGATATGAAAGTTAAAAAGGAGATAAGGGTAGATAATACACAGAAAAATGACTGGGTAAATGAGAGTATGTTGTACCCACAAGGAGGGGTCGAAAATAACGGAAGAGAGAGCTATGAAAAAGTTCAGCGGAAAAAGATATTTATGAAAAGATACATGACGATGATGAGCAAAATGAAGGAGAACGCCAAAAGATTTTATAGTAAGAGAGTACTCCGTACTAAATGTAGTATAATGTGAAATATAGATAATAATGTGTCGGTAAGAGCACGGCTGTATGGTTGATGATGACAAGCACCAATTGAAAAAAAAAATTCCCTGTCAAGAACATAGCGTGAAGAGGTGAAAATAAATACGAGACGTGATTCAATAGAAGAGCAGGTGATACACCTGAGCGTAAACAAGAGTACAATTCTACGAGGACGCTTAAGAGCATGTAGCAGCGTGAAATGAGAAGAAAGATTCGTCGCAGGAGCGAGAGCACAGGATACTGGCAATCATGTAGGTACGAGAGTTATGTGCCCCATAAGTGATATAGGGAAGATGATATCAGTCATCAAAGAAGTAGCTAGGAGAACCATTGGAGAGATGAACGAGGAAGCTTCCTTGCGTAAGAAAATATGAAGAAATGAAAGAATAGTATAAAAAGATATGGCGCGAGATTGCAGCATGATAGAGGATGATTAATTGCAACAGGCAGTTAGAAGGTTTTGGGGGTCAAAAAGGAGAGAAGCAAATGGACGAGCAGTCTTTAGAGTAGATGACAAGATGAAGGTTCCTTCTTTCTTTAATCTCATGTCCAGGTATTATAATGCTACATATGTCTTTATGAGGCGATTATTCTGAAGATAGATTGCGAAGTATAAGTATTCCCAGACCTGCATTTATAGGTCATGTTGAACACGACAAGAAATGGACTACGACGATTGGTAGCAGATTTTAAGGCTTTTACTGATATCCACCACCGACGAAAAGTGTGCCGTTGCGCGGACTCCTCAACGATTGAGTTCCTAGCGACATCATATCGCAAATGACACAAGGGACTTCACGACTCGAAATGTAGCTAAGATTATACGACGGACTAGAGCCACCTTAAGAACCCAAAAAAGGCACGGTAGCGTTCATTCACGTTAGGACTCACGACGCTACTACCGAAGACTTATGTAAAGGGGACTACCTCAGCATGGTTCGCCGCCCCTCTCACCGACCCTTACAAAAAAGGTGAACCTACAGCGATTAAATGGGAGACGAAAACACCAAGACAGCATTTATGAAATTAAAAGGACAGCACTAAGCTCGTAAGCGATATCTAACTAATGCCCGGGCATACGATAAGTATATACGCTTGCAATGTCCTGATGCGTCCGATACATCCCTTGGCTTCGTCCTTCTTCAACGAGGAGTTAAGTGGTACTCCTGCCATCCTGCCTAGGGCACTTATGCAGCCAAGAAATTACTTCAGCAGGCCGTCCAGAAAAGGGTATCTCGCACACACGTGAGAAAGCAGGCCACTGCGCAATCCAGTGACCAGGAATATAGACAATATTTGAACCGCTCATCTGTATGAGAGAAGAGAATTCGTCCCTGCAGTCGGACTCACCGCTCCCCTGACTGCCATTGAATAAGAAAAAATAACGAAAACACACGCCATCATTAATATGAGTTCACTGTTTTGCAGACGATACAGTTCCTATACATGAATCAACTCACAATTAGCGGCACGACCGATACATGTAGAAATTGAGCCGATCATCATTCTAAGCCGAGTCATTCCTACTAGATGAAACTTGCCAAGAACAAGAAGGCCAATCACGACCAACAGAAGAAAAAAGAAGCGATTCCAGAATTCAACATAAGGTTCCATCAGCATCGTAAATAGCGAAATTAAACGAACCGTAATTTGCAATTAGAATGCGGAGGGCGGCTAAATGTACAAATACGAAAGACATATGAACTGAGTAAAAACTTTACCGTGAATCTCAATGTCAATCGCCCTTATTTGTCTACCTTTTTCTCCGTATAAATTAGCGTGTCCAATTCGCAGCCGCCCCACTCTATTCATCACTTATATACTATATAATAATATCAATATTCATAAAAAAATGAAGTATTATATATAACATATATAATAATATATAAATATATATAATAATATATATCATAATATAATTATAATATACATTACTATATATATACTATTTATATATCATATATATTATTCTCATATATTTTTATATATAACTCTATATACTTATCATATATATATAATATACTTATACTAATACTATATACTATATATATATAATATAATACTATAATATAATATATATATACATATATATATAGTACAATCGATATAAGTATACATTATATATAAATTGTGCATAATATTGATGGTAAAAGCAAATTAAATCATCAAGAAGATTTTATCGAAGTTCACTTCTATAAAATTAAAGCTTATTCCTTGTTTACTTAATAAATCGATTATTTACTATTAGCTTATAATGATTATGATTTATTATACAATTATTATATTACATTCATTATTATTATTATTTAATTATTCATTATTATTGATTTATTATTATTATATTGATACATCATATGTTATAATTCATTATTAAATTATTATATTTATCATTTTGTAGTATTTTAACAATGGCAACCTCTGTTTACAAGTTATATATAGTATATATAATATACTATATATAATAACTACATATAACAATAATATACTATTACTACTACTTATATACTATATAACATATATAAATATATATATATAGTATACGTAAATACTATATATATATACGATATATACATATAATATATAAATATATATAATATACTATAATATAACATATATATTAATAGTTTGTACATCATATAGTATATATATATATATATATAATAGATATATCTAATAGTACCTATACTACTATATATATAATATACTATATAATATATCATACTATATTATATATATAGATAAAGTATAAATAAACAATACTAATACTATCATATATAAAATTATTATATAGATATATATAGTACTATAATATATAATATACTATTATATATGTATACTATACTATATATATCTACTATATAATATATACTATATAATAATACTCTATATATATATATATATAATATATATAATATATATTACTATATATATATACACCATATTATATATATGTAATAATATATAAATATATAATATACTTATCATATATATATAAAATATTTGGTTACATATAAATATATAAATAATATATATATTATATATAATACTTATATTATATATACATATACTATAATATATATACTATTATATATATACTAATATATATATATATACGTATAGTATATATCTATATATACTTTATACTTATATCATATTTTAATTAATTAAGACAGAGTATAAAATTCACGCATTCTTATCTTTCGTTGCCGAAGTGAAGGCGCACTTTCTCGAGACGCTATCTTGCCTTTCCTCTCTAATATTTTTCAATATTGTAATTGTACACTATTGAACGGTAAATTTTATCATGTTTAGAAACAGACACCTATTATTACTCCATATTTAATACTTTGCTCTTCAGAGAGAATTTTGTTCTATACATGTTTCCATTCTTATCTGAGCCGCGTAAAAATCAATAGGTGTAGATACTGTTATCTTGACGATCTATTTTCATTTTCCTCGTTTTAAAAAGCTCTTGCACCACAGCCGTCTCCGACCACCTTTTTTTCCCAATATTCTATTCTGAGGTCAGCTGTGTTGCTCCGCGTTGCGTATTACTTCGCCTCCATTTTCATAAAAGAAGTCTGAATCATTGTCTGGATTCCGATCGATGCGGCAAGCTTATTTATTATCGCTGTTTTATGTGCATTATATTTTTGTCAAAATCTTCCTCTTTGTTGTTTTTATTTGTTTAAAATAATATTGGTCGTTTAGTAGCTATCCATGTGATCGTCATTAATATTGTCTTCAGCAGTTTTCTTCCATTTGGAAGTAAGTAAGATTAAACGTTCTAAATTGTAAACGAACAGATTATTGTGTGCCTAATACTATGGATGTCTTTATGCAGCACGACGCCTTCTACCTGCTCAATGTGTTTTGATTTTGGAACCTTACTTCACACGTATTTTATATCAAATCATAAAGTATTTATTATAAATACTATTTCCAAACCGAAAACCAATACCCCCTAAACACCATCAAGAACATCCACACACTCCACGAACCTCATTACCAGACTGACCAATCACCTATCAACCGACACCACCCAGCACGAGCATAGTAACAACCACCAATGATGAATCACCACAAACCACGCGAAAATAACCGACCACATACCACACTAACGAATTTTAGCAATTGGTGGCGAATCATTAAGTGTTACAATATGCAGAAGTGCGAACCATATTATCTTGATGTTTAAATATAAGATTCAAGTCTTCATGACCGCTGTGCTGCACAGCATGTCGAAGGTCCGAGGATATTAGATTTATTTACCGTATTTCTTATTGCTCATCTTTCATCTCAAATGAACATACATTGATATAGAAACGGACCAGCAAGACATACACGCTTAATATTTTCTTGAGCACTATACAACGAATCGACAAATTCACTTTTATTAGCATCTTCAAATATTTTTGAGTGTAAAATCATTAAATGTCCGATTTGGCTAAAACGCTAAAGCATCTATACTATTTTATCTTTATCAATTTTTAATTTTTTTCATATATAATTTACTTAATACTTAAATAACTATATATACTATAATATATCATATATCATAAATATAAATATATAATAATATATATATATTATATATATATATCATATAATATATATATATATATTTATTATATATAAATATATAACTATATCATATTATATATATATCACTCATATATAATATAATATAATATACCTAATATAATCTACTACTATATCTATATATAATAACTATATCATAATAATACTATATTAATATATACTATATATTATATATATTATATATACGGTATATATATATAGTATTTATATATATTAATAATATAATATACTATATATAATACGATATAATATCACTATACTATATAAAATATCATATATTTATATAATATATATTATTACTACTATATAATATATATATAATATATACTATATATATATATACTAATATTATATATTATATACTATATATGATATATATCAGTGCCCGTACCTGGAAGCAATACAATCTCATAGAAGCTGGATCAACACTACGTATACATATATATATATCTATATATATCAATATATCATATATATATATATATAATAATCTATATAATATATATATACTACTATACTATATATATATATACTATATATACTATATATTAATGAGAATAACGAAAACCATCAAAAACATTATTCCTTAATACATCTATAGATACGTAACCTAGTCTTATTTGTCATGAAAAGCTTGAGTTTCATCTATATTACAAATACTTTTAATTTAACACAATCTCCACATGAATTAATTTCCTACGCCATATCATTTTTCTAAAGAATAGGAGCCTCTCGTATTTTATTTAGATAAGTTTTAAAAAGTGTTATTTTCTTTAATATAAAAAATCTAGCACTGTGTTTAAATTATGCATTATTTCACTTAAATTTATGCATTATATAATGCTAAATACCACCTAAATGAAGTTATATACAATTAATATTCAATATCAGATCAACTCAACGACCTCATTCGTATACAAAATTATCAAAGAACACTAGCACCACAAGCACTATATTTCCATACATAATTACGGGTAAAGATCTAAGAGACGAAAGATTTCTATATGATAATTCATCGAATTATTCTATCGCATACAACTAAACATATCATTATAGGGATAGGACACAGTCACTAGTCCGCTCCATAATAAGATTGACGATTGCAACAATTGACGTCATCTCGTCCGCTGGTCTCGGTAATACATTTATACTACTTTAGATCAGATAGAGCAGACAATTATCTAAATGAATTCAATAAATTACTTCTCATTGAAGAAGGTTCCCACATTTGGACTGAAAATTTATTAGATGCAAAAATAAATTTTTGATATTTTAAATGCTTTATACTAAAATTTAAAATTTTTATTTACTTATTTCAATTTAGATTTATATTTTTAAAATCCTAAAAAAATATTGAGATTGGGCTAACCTATACCCGGCCTACCATAAAATACGCCCTCTATATATAAATAGTTATACTACTATATTGCGTACAATATATCATTTATCCTGAATAATCATTTTGTTTAAGCTGTAGTAATTTATATTTATTTTATTTATTAAAATATTTATTTTTCTGCGCCTAATCAATTGATACCAGATATTTCATAATTTCTATAGAAAATCACTATAGATTTAAATGATTGATTAAAATATTTGAGATATATCTTGTTCCATGCATACAACTACTCTAACCCTTTCGCTGCTAGAGCACGTCAACAGTTGTCAGGCACGCAGTAATTGTCTTTAGTCACTGACTGGATGCCGACAATATCGTGTCGCATCCATAACATTCGATATTTGTTCTATTACAAATTCAGTTAGACAACTCTCATTGCATTTTCTTCTCAATCTTTACGTCTATACTACATTTAATCTTAGTGAGACTTTGCAATTTTACAAGCCGTTTGAGCATATCAAATCACTGGACCCGCCCTTCGAATTCCGATGTTAGTATGCTCCAAGCGCCCATTCGAGCTGGAGATGTTATCAAGCTCGGTTTAATTGAAAATTAGGCCTTATTACTTTTAGAATCGCTGGTTGGATTTTTTCATTGATATCCCACCTAATCCCCACCCACTGACTTTCCTTCAATATTACCTTGGCCGAGCCCCCTCACAATCTATGTTCTTTTCAGTCCCTCCCCTACCCCACCCCCCATTACCCCAACCCCAATGTCTTACAAGAATTTGTTCATTTTGTTGTTACTTCCGGTACAATCATTGCTTCCTCTTTCAGAAAGTGATTTCACTCATTAATCTCTTCTTTACTATATCTACTATATATATATAATATATATATCATATCAATATTACTATATAATAATATACTATATATATAATAATAATACTAATACTTATATCCCTATATGCGGGTGTAAATAAGAGGAACAATAGGAAAAATTTGTAAATTATAGGGAATGGCCGGATTTATTTCTTTAACAACAAATTATTATCACGGCTATATTATATATATATACTACTAAATACTATTATTATATATATATACTAATATATATACTATATATACTATATCATATACTTAATATATAATAACTATAATATACTACTATATATATATTCAATATCATAATATATAACGTATATATATATAATACTAATCTACCATTACCTAAATAATATAATTATATATGGAAGTCAAAATAAATACAAACGCTGACCAAGCACTGACACAGCGAAGAAAAACTAATGTATGTGCGTAATTTCTTCACCGTCCATGAGCGTCGCTACAACACGCTGACCACTCAGCGTTCGTAGCAGCTAACAGATTTAAGATTGAGGGATTCTCACGGTAGCAGGCATTATCATTCTGATCACAAACATCACCTGTCATCATATACGGCTCCAGCATAAACGATTAAACGAATCCGCCGTCTATAATAGTACTATTTAGTGCATCATCAGCAGCTATTTAATCTGGTAATACATACTTTATTCAAAGATGTTCAGTACACTGTGTACACGGCTGCCTGACTTCTCCATCTCGCGTCGATTGATAATTACTGCTATATAATCCGAAGAACGAAACTCCAGCCTGTTTATCAAGACCACTATGCCCTATTCAAGGCGGGCCTTGCCACGCGATGCTTCATTTTGCTTGCACACAGACGTAAGTAACCATAAGCAATTGTCGTCCATATAAACCTGGCCCTCTACAACCCAAACTGCCTTCTGCGCTAGGAAACACAAGGAAAGCCAGACTTGAACGTCGGACAAGACACCGCTTGAAAACATCAACAGCTTATGCAGAGTCTCCTCAATATCCGTGATAACTTTGAAGACCTAAATAACAAGCAGTTTGTGCGAATGACCCAATAAACCAAAGGTCCCAGTCATTACACAGTGGAAGACATTTTAACACTTCGCAGAAGACTCTAAGTACAATCCACGAACAGGTAGAATGTTACATCAAGTACAGCTTGATCTTATTTTCTATCGATCCCCGTACGCAATGTGACATCGACGATATACGAGTCACTAATAGGCACAAACCAGTAAAATCTAAGAAATACGTTTATCCATGCTGTCTTGTGGTAAAATTGTCTATAAACGACCGAATGAACTAGTGGTTCATCACCAAAATCACGAAAATTCTAGCATTCATGATAGCGTCAATGGCTCACTTCGTGTTTTCTAATCCAGATTTCACATGCAAGGAAAGACATTTCAAATCGTTCGCCAGGGCGCCTTCACTCTTCCAAGACATGGTACCATACTATTGTATTTAATAATATTCAATTTCTTAGTCACTATTTATTGCTTAGATTTCCCAAATAAAACTTCATTTAATTGTTTGGCTTAAAAACTCCCATAAAGAAAAAGCATAAATTATAACTAATTTAATGTATAAATAGAAATTATATTAATAAACATTAACATTTGAGCATTAACAATTTAATGGCAAGCCGAAGATTATATTCTTTGGTTAAAGTAATGCTCACCACATTCTATATAATACTATATATATATCATATATCATATATATATTACGTAGTATATACTAATATATATATCATATTATATATACTACTAGTTAATATATCTAAACTATACGTAAATATCATCATATATACTAATCATACAGTGCCGGCCTAGCTAGATTGTTTTATACTCATGTTAACCGGCAATCTATATACGTACTATATATATACTATATATAATATACTTATTATACTATATACATACCCTTAGAAAATTATTACCTTATTATATATATTATATAATATATTCAATATATAAATACTATATTATTATGATAAATATAACTACTATACTATAGTTATTCATATAATACTATATATATATATATGTTTTAAGTGTGGCGTTCGCCGTCTACAAAAAACACCTGCCCGTGACGATGTTACTTGTAATTGAAGCTGAAGTTTTCTCTCTTTTTGTAGAAACGATATGCGACCATTGCTCATTCATTACAAGATTTCCCTGTTTCGCCATAGTATGAGATACGTATAGCTCTTTTTCCAATTTGACATCCTTCGCCAAATCAATTTAAATCTTCTCATCCACTCCATCGTGCTTCTCAATTTAAGATTTTAATTTTGTTTAAACGCAAGAAAAACGCATCGTATTTACAATAATTCACAAACATGAGAAGGAAAAGAACTTCTAAAGTTCTTGTCAAATCAGTTGATAATAGGACGCTTCTAAGATGTCATCGGACTACATTCTCTCTCTCTCCTCCATCTCTCTCCTCCTCTCTCTATAATAATTAATATATATATGAACTAATCATATTATATATATATTATTATATATATATATATATATATATATTCAATACTAATAATTATATATATATATTATATAATAATATATATAATAATCATAATCAAGAATATAATAATTGGATATATCATAATACCTGATCAATATTACTACTAATATAACTATATATATATACTATATTATATATAGTACATATACTAATATATATACTATTATATATATATATATATACTTATATATTTATATACTAATAATATGTACTAACTCGATATAGCAACTATACTCATATATACATAAATTTATATACTATACTATATAATATCCGACGATTAGCATTATAACACTTGTCTTTCTACTACTGCTTCCCCAAAGAAACAAATTTTAAAAAACATTCCCAGTATATATAGCAACACCGCGAAACCCACAACGGCAGCTCTCGCTAGTCCCTGCCCCTTTAACATACATATCGCAAAATATACGGCATATACTTTTCATCTCAGACTACGCCGCTACTAACAGTAGGCACGCTTACAACAGGGATTAGAGCAGGCAACAGCATAACACCTTGCTCATTTTGCTTTATAATTCTCTAAAGATTTGTGATTATCATCTTATCTTATGCGTTTCTTATCCTATCCGCATTAAACATATTTTATATTTATTAAAATTTAGTGTCTTTCTCTTGATGACTAAATTAATTTGTTCATAAAAATAAGATAGGCACTGCATACCCAGCCTATCCCTTGAGTCGCAACCTACTCACTTATATACCTATATTATATACGCTATAAATAATATATCTTATAATATATATATATATAACTTTACTATCCTATATATAACTATACTTATACCCTATAGTTAATATATTCATTATACTATTGACTGATATAACTACTACTATACACCTACTATACTATATCATTAATATATCAATACTGACTAAATATATATCCCTTGTCAAAGTTATTTGGCACATTTGACTTATCTTTATTTTGATCTTTCCTATCATTTCGCTCACGTACTATACGATCACTACACACATCAGACATCCTTAACGATCGGCGGGACCCGGACCATGACTGCAAACAAGTCCACAATATCTTTAACCATCTAAATTTTAACAAAATCACGTTTCTACTACCAACTCAACTAAAGTTCAAAAAAACGCGAAATGCTGTCAGAAATGGTACGACACTTACACGAAAAAAACAATCTTACCACTACTCTGGACCACAGCACTATACAAGCCTTAATATTACAAAAATGCATTAACGTAACAAAGGAAGAAAGGCAATGTAATGCGCTCGATCCCCGCCGACGGGGGACAGCACGGGGGGGACACTTTCCATACCCCAAGGGAGGAGGCCGGACGAACGCCCCGCCGACAACTCATATTTTTATGTTCACCCTTTAGACTCCAAATGTTACAACTAATTTTATTCTTGTTTGTGTTTTTTCGTATAACAACGCCCAGAACAATCATCCCAATTACCTTTCTCACATAACCTTTCACCCCTCAATCCAGTCCCTATATACTTCTCTTACCCTATAGAACACGCTTATTCTCAAATTCAAGATACAATCAATTATCAAAAAGGAGATAACTGCTGGGCATACATACATGCTGAAAACTATCCCGCACTCACATCAGCAACCTCCATTCATGCGCACGATATATCTGAAAAAATAATCATTTTCAATCTCACCAACCCCTATATTGATCATTCTCAATAGTTTCAACCGTACTATGTGGCACTGACTGTTCTCGGCTTATAATACCAACAACACACACCATAAATCAATATCCATCATTGAATTCACATTAATAAATATTACATCCAATCAATATTACAAATTCTCACAATAGAATATTCAAAAAGATGTAAACCGCTAATACCTTTTCAGCATTTACTAAACCATGGCCATCCAACCAATCAACTCCTGCCCTTCAATATATACGATTATTCCCGAAAACCCACGCAATCATGACTTCCTATATACATTGGCTCATTATCCGTTTCATGAAATAATCCACAACATACAACAGCAATGCTTTCAAATTGTCTCCTTCAAGAGCCGATGAGAAGACTGTGATCCTACATCAACTCGAAAAAAAAAATTAATCCTATCAATACATTTTAAAAAACTCAACCTATCCATCTAATCCGAATAATTTATAAAGCCACGTAAAAACTCAGCCAAAAATAATACTTAAATCTCAGAACAAAAATACATATAACTTTCAAACAACAGTAATTACAGATTCCCACTTTAAGACAAAAACAATAATTAACAAAAAATATATACCTCCCGATATTTAAACTACAAAATCTAACTTACTAACACTAAAGCAAATCCCCTCCAAACCTAAAATAAACATACAGAATTATCAAACAATTATCAGTATATTATACCACGCTCCATGTTAAGATTGCGGAAAGTTGCCTATATACGGCGAAACACAAACACACTTACTTTGATATCTACATATAAATCAGCATTCTTATTGAACCCCTACACAAATGATACAAAATTAGTTCATCTTTCAACTCGCCACATTGAAATTCGCAAAAATTCCGATTTAATCGATCTCTTCGATCCAACAAATTAATAGCACCATAATTCAACAAATACTCAACTGAAATCATCTTAATAAAAAACTACCAAGAATTCAATAATCAGCAGCAATCCTCAACTAGACATCTATCCCTAATTTCTATATAAAATCTCTCTCTCT
>JABUQX010090867.1:30000-45221 GCA_015478945.1 Trachelipus rathkii | reverse complement strand
ACGTGACTCGCTCCATATCAGTCAATTCTCGCCACTCGCTAATTTCTATACTTCACAGCTCATATAGGCGTGCCTAGCCCATGTCTCATCGCTTTCGTTTTAACTCTTGCGTGATATACATCCAGTCCAGTTCATATCTTAGTATATTAATCTCTTACAAGAATAAATTCCAATTTTAAACATTATATCATATATATATAGCTTACGACGCTACTGGACCGGGACTCAATATCTCGGAAGTAATACTACCTGCATTTGCATTTGGAGAAGGCTTCGCGTCTCGGATCATGCAAAATTTCTTTTTAAAGTGATCACTGCAGAATCCATATGTATTGTAATGCTACTCAGATGATCAAATAAAATGAGCTATGAATAAATTCTATCGTTCTAAACTTCCGGTAAATTGCTTATGAGGTATGAAATGAATTGTTGCTGAATAATAATGGTATTTAAATATATATTTGATATACTCATAATATTATACATATTATATACATATTAATAATTAATATAATTCCTATAAGTAATTACTACTACATTATATATTATATAATAATATATATTAACCATATATAAAAATTTACATAATACTTTTAACTATATAATTATAGTATTATATATCATCCATATTATAAGAGAAAATTTTCCTTAAATTTTAATCTTCCTAAATAATCATAACTTCTTATATACATATATATAATAATATAAATATATATATATTTAATATATATACTATTAATATAAATAATATATTAATATTATATATACCTATGATTTGTATTATATATACTATATATATAATATAATATCTATAAATTATAATTTATAATATATATTAATATAATTATATAATATATAAATATATATATATAAATATATAATATATATTATACCTATAATAAGATTAATTATAAGTAATACGAGTATGATTAAATAGTTAAATATTATAAATATAATCTCGATATTAATTTAGGTCTATATCTACTTATATTACATATTAATATTTAATAACGCTATTTCATTTGTATATAATATATCACGTTAATAACTATTAAATAAATTATAATATTAATATAACTATATCTCAAATATATATAATTATTATATATTAATATTTAAGAGGGAGGTAAGCTAACAATAATAAAATACAGTACCTATTATCCTATATAATTACTTAACGGTATGGGTGAACATAAAGCTGGGTTAAATTAGCTTGGAGAATATTTACTACTAAAGTTCTGCTGATTACAGGATACTAAACCCAGTGAAGATCATCTAAATAATATTGATAAGAAATGAAATAGAAACGTATGATGCACGATTCTTTCGCCTTTTTTGGGTTCGACCGTTCTCTCGATCATACACTGAAATGGTTGTTGAATGTGTTTAATAGGTGGTCACGTGTTTTGTGGGACAGTAGTAATATCACCTCAAGATAAAAAAGAAAGATTCCTAGCGAAATTTTCTGCCCGTTCCTTTTGGGTCAGTTGATTACAAACTCTAGTGTACTAATAAGGTTGGGTGAGCGTGAGCATTGTTGCGGTGTGTAACATAGTTATATTATTCGATGATATAATAAGAGCAACCGATTAAAAAAAAGATTAGTAAGGCGAACCCGGTGATTTCATGAAATGGCTTCCAATGGTTTCCATAGTTGATCTGATGGCTCATTTTATAGTGGCTCTAATTTAGGAATGGTATGGATAGTTTTATACTTTCCGATTTATATATGAAGTTCAGATTAAGGTCAAAATCAACACCTAAATAACTATCAGAGATTCAATTGAAACTGAGACCCGTACGCTAGTGCGTTACTAGCGCAACATGTCCATTGTATCAATGGAAGGTTTTGAGTCGCCAGAGACATTCCTGGGTACTCTTAGAAAGTTACATCGCATTTTACGAATACGCAAATATACGTCCGTAATCGTTAGGTTTTATTTATCTTCAAAGCATGGTTGGCTCTTTTGGGAAGAGACTCGACAGTCTATTGTTGCGTCGTCCGACGACCAGTTTTTGTCTGACCAAATTACTCACATTCACTATTTCTAGATTCTTTCCTATTTCAGAGACAATATGACTTTCCTCTGGACACGCCTCATGCCTTTAACCAAGAGAGGAAGAGGCCAAACTAGGTGTACTGGACCAAAGGATGGAATACTTACTTTCCTCAGTCTCGCGCGCGATATTATGAAAATAAATTGGTGCAATAGTGACGAACCAATCTTGTGGAGCTGTGTTTTAAACTGGATCTCAACTTGAAACGGCTCGGAATCATAACCAGAATTTTGTGTAACTAAGGAAATACACAAGCCCAACCAAGCTAGACAACTTGGCATTGTATACGAGATTGTATTTGGAGGACATTTGCAGTTAGAGTTCACTCCGTAAAGTTGCGCGGAACAAGCAATATACATTCCAAGTATATGTGAAGACTTAGGGAAAAGTTTGACAATAGTTTTATGTCCCCCAAGTGGGGCTTCAGCTCCCAATAACTTGAATATGGCCATTGAAGAAAAAATGTAAATTGATGCTAGGTCTATATATGTTGGAAATGTGAGTAGATTATATTATTATTATTTTAGTAATCTTCTTATTTGCAGTCAACGAAATTTCGATTAATGGAGCTCTAAGACAAATTGGGACCCTAAAGATTAGGGTTCATGGAGTAGGATGGGGTAGGATTGAGACATGTTAGGTGTTTGAGGATAACAATGGCCAAGTAAAGATCGGAAAAGTTATGTCTGTTTCCAAACCACAAGAGAGTATGGTGGGCGAAGAGGAAAATTTAGAGGTTAGCAGTCAATTTAGGTTTCAGATTTTTGTATGGATTCGGGTTTGTTTGAAGATTCACTTGTGACACGCAGCGATCCTGATCCTGCTTATGGGGGGGTGGCACGTCGCAATGGCCGCCAATGGCGACCAGCGACTAATTTAGAGAACTAAAGTGCTATATGCCTTTATGTGAGTAGGTAATAACATTAGTTAAAGATGGAACTTTTAATCCGTTTCGGACTCAGTGTAGTATTATAATTGAATGACAAAAATAAATGTTACCAATTAAAGCCCTTTAATATAAGATATTAATTAGTAATTCCAAATCTTTAATATATTAGTATATATATATTACCTAATATTTAATTATTATAATAATGTATATTAACATATATACTACTATCTATATATATACTTCTATATCAAGTTATCATTAACATATACTCTAATATATTTACTATATTATATATATATATATATAACTATAGTATTAATCATAATTAATAATAATATTAGTTAATATATATTATTTACTTTATTATATGTATATCTAATTAATATATTATATTAATGATTATATTATCCTTAATATATATTATATTTAATATATTATATATATATACTATATTATTATATATAATATATTCTAACTTAATTATTTAGTAACATATTATATATAATTATGATTATATAATATATATTATATAATCATATCATTATTAATTAATGTAAAATAATTATATTAATTTAATAAATATATTTTACATATATTATAATTTATAAATAAGTACTATTATAATATCTATAATATTATAATATTAGTATTCAATATTATAATTTTATATTAATACTATTATTAAATTAATAACTATATATATTATATATATTTATATTATATAATCTATATCTATAGAATTATTAAATAACATTATATAAATTGAATTTATTGATACTTATTAATATATGATCTCATTATTATATTTTAATATTAATATTTAAATAATATATATAAATTTATATATCATATACATATATATAATATATATAATATATATAATATATATTTTATCATTATTATTAATATTCGTTATCTAAATTATAACTATATATATATACATTGTAGTTTATTAATATATTATAAATTATATATACATTACACATATATTAATATTAAAAAAATCTAATACTCATTATAATTATAGATATAACACAGATTATTAATTTTATGTCATATAATTATATTACTTTTAATAAATTAATATTATAATTATCATTATACTTATACCATATATTTTCTACTCCACTCTCATATAAAATATATAAAAATAAATATGGTTTATCGCTCTAGTACATTATAATTAATCGGACCACCATTTTCTTTTGTATTTTACATATTTCTTAACTATCTCTCTCTTTCACTCAATATTTAGATATTAATTTAACTTAAATCCTACATTTCAATAAGTATGCAATGAGTAGGGTTTAACAGTCCCATAGCAGCTGATATTATGTAATTGGATGCGGCTCTTTCTATCCAGTGCATGAATCATTTGATTAATTGTCTATCTGGAAGTATTTTACATTATAAGCTTAACCTCTCTTTCATAATTACGATATGTCCAATATAAATCTTAAAACTAAATTTATGATACTCCAATTAATAGTAGGAATATATTTTATCCACTATATATTAATTATATACTATTATTATTAATAATATACTATAATTAATATTAATCATTACATACTTAAATATCCTCATATATATGAATATACCATATATTATATTAGAATTACTTAATTTAATGTCAATCTTGACTAAGTTATATAGTATTGATTTTATTATCATCTCGCATATAGTTAAGTATGTATAAAACATACTCATTAATGATTATTTATTACATAATTCTAATAGTTATATTATAACTTATTAATATATATACTATATGATTAGTCATTATTATAGTTTGTTTCTTAGATCCCGTTTATAATTGAAATTTAAAAAGTAATTATTAATTATAATTATCAGCAATGATTGTTTTTAGTTATTTTAATTAGTGTAGGCTGAAGAACTTTAAAAGATATGGAGTAATATTTATTCAATAATTTTAATATAATTTATAATTTTTTATGATTTTTAAGTAAAATATAATAATTGAATTTAATTTCATAACCCAAATTCTTAATTCTATGATCGCATTTATTTGTCTGGTTAGTTATTATAAATTACTCTTATAGAAGACACACATCTTGGTACTTTTGCTTTCCACGCAAATCGTCATTGTCGAACGAGAATTTTGTGGGTTGTTGGATTTTCACCCCTGCGTCTTTTTCCAAACGGCCTAGTCAACATCTTTTGTTCGGCATACGCCATCGTTTAGAGGAATATTTTGCCTCTGGTAAGTAACATCTTCAATACTTTAGCGCCTTGGTCACTTCCCGGTTTTGCTTTTGTGAATGGTTCAGTTCAATAGGAACTATTTTCGTTGTTTACGGACACGTGCAATGCTTTCTGGCTCTGTTTTTTCTGTGGGACAATTCTCATATAGGACAACCTATACTCTTATGAGATTTTCGTTATGCTCTACCAGACTGAATCCTTTACATTTTCTTGCGTGGGTATATTGTACTGGCGATTCTCTCCTCCTAGTAGTCGTGTTTTTTTCTTTAACCCTCATTATCCTAACCAATTTTCACTTTATATAACTATTAGTTCATTTCACGCTTAGGATGGTCTGACTATATTTATTAATACATATTAATATATATACATAAAGATTCCATATTATTATATATATAATTTTATACTTCTCCACTCACGGGTAAGGGGGATATGAGATTACATCATGTACTTCACTTACATCATGTATAATATCATATATTATTATATATTATAAATAATATATTATAGCATTAATTAATTATATTAATTATATAATATTAATTTACATATTATATTAATGTAATTAATTATAATATATATTTATTATTTCTGAAAATTATCACTAACCCAGTTTTAATAAAGAACTATTTCTTAATATGAAGACTAAAAGTTTTTTGATAAGATTATTTATTGGTAGATTATCTAAGAAAACAAACTCCTTTTGGTAAAGTATACTCTTGTTTCAAGATTGAGACAATTATAACACGTATTGGTTTTGTAGGTTTTTTTTTTGCTCATTTTAAATGGCCGAAGTTATTGATTACTTACTACCTTCATATATATAATACCGGTCAAAATAACAGCTTTCATCTGGTCTTTAATTAATTCATTTATTGATAATGCAAGAATCCCATCGTTTACGATCTCCTTCTATAAAAACCCACTTTTCACATGCTCTGTATTCACGGACTATTCAAATATAATACTCGCATTCGCTGTTTTCAAGAAATTTTTTGGCATATAGGATATATTTGCTTATAAAGACATATTACATTTATGCGAATGAATAAAATCATTGAATATTCTAAGTTTACAAAAAGATGTTATCTTTCCTGAAAACTTAAGTTCTTTTGATGAAGTTTTACAACTAGACACAGTATATGTATTTATTTTCAACTGAATAATTTATTTTTTATGGTTAGACACAAAGGAGATTTGTTTTCTTTTGTTGCGGCTATGAGAAACTTAAGAGATTCTATTAAATTTTACCAACCTATATATATAGTTTGTTTTCCGCCGCCCAGGATAAGGGGATGTTATTTAATAAATATAGATAAGTAAAATCTATATACTATTTTCTATTTTGGGTGCAATGGTCATCAGCACTGTGGGAAATAGGATCTGATATCAACTTTATACATATATTTACATTAGGAGGTGCAAGGTGGGAGGAATTGGCGGCTTGCACAAGCATGCGATCACATGCGATCAGTTGGTAGAATACAAAAAATGATTAATAATTTCAAATTATATTTTTTTGTGTACTCGAATGGTGTACATCTCTCATGCACTAAAAGTTTATGGAGTGCGATTCTTATCACGAGATATTCCTGTGTCGCGGGCAAAAAGGAGGACATAGATTATTAGATCATGAATGCCAAAGTTTTATAGTATTTAAATTCGATCATGAAGCAAGCTGTTTTAAAGAAAATTTAACAATTGTGCTACTTTGACTACGTTATTTTTTCTACAAACAGATTAACAAGTTTATTGGAGGTTTTTGGGGTTTTGTTTTTTCTTTTGATGTGTCTGACAATTTACACAACAAGCTCGCGATCGAGACGTATCATTTGTTACTGCCGGCCAAAATCTCGTATACCTATAGCTTTCCCAGGACCACCACTAATCTAACTGTATCTAAGATGGAAATATACCTATTACATACCACTTTTATTCCTAGTGAAGATAAAGAAAAAAATCTTCAACACTTTCAGAAGCTCTGGCGTAAGTGCTTCAAATGCACAAATAGTTCCGATAAGGAAAGGGTGCCGGCACTGGGTTTTTTGTTTTTTGCTCAGTTTCTTTTACTATTATTTTTACACCCACTCCGTGATGTAATTGCTCTTGCTCCGCTGGCTTTGGGTAGTCACATTCTTTAACACAGAATCTTGACTGTATAATCAAACGTCTCTTATCTTTTTACGACTTTACCAATATATCTCTCCATCCTAGAACAAACACACACACCACACCACACACTAACACAAACACAAACAACACACACACCGCACCACCACACCCACACACACATCTATAATATATATATCATAAACATTCTGCCTACATAGTGGTATAGGCTTCCAATTATCAGTAATCTTAATATATCACATATATATATAATATAATATTGCATATATAATATTATATATATATCCATAATATCCCCTTAATAATATATATAATCCCCTAGTAATTTGAATATAATATATGAATAATATTATAACTGAACTTTATACAATCCCTCGCGACCCAATAATTACCCTATATAGATATATACTATAACTATATATTATAAAATATAAATACTACTATAGTAATTATATAATAATACCTATATATATATTAATATTAGTACTATTTATAATATAATATATAGTATCAATATATTATATACATAGTATATGTATGTGTTGTTGTTGTCCTGTGTAAATATAATATCTAATATTATATAACTATATATATACTTTATATACCTATATTATATATATCATATATATATTATATATATATATATCTATATATGTATGTATGTATGTTGTGCTGTGTGTAATATAATATATATATAATATATCTTATATATATAATCATATATAATACTATACTATATTTATATTAACCATATATACTTTATTTCTATTATATATATCTATATAATATTTATAGATTATACTTTATATATATATATATAATATACTATAGATATACTCATACTTTATATATATAATATATAATATATTATATATACTATACTATATTATTAATTATATTGTATATTATAAATATAATAATATATCATATATTATATATTATTATATATATATTATATTATATATACGTATACTATATATATATATATATATATAATATATATATCATAATATCATAATATATATACAGTACTATATATATAAGATGGTTTCTGATATGACTTATGTCACTTAGAGAAGATGGTAGTTATATAATAAAACGAAACCATTTATTTGGTCATTCATTTATATGAAAATAGACGCAGCATAAACTATGCATCCTTATATTAGTATCAATATAATAAAATATTTATATTCATTACACATTAAATATATATTTTTTTTCAAAGAAAATATGAGATTTTTTGTAAAGCATCTGTCGTATAAGGCCTTTTAACCACGGATTCTTCCTTATCAATGCAAAATAAATTTGTCTTTGACACGACGACGACGAATACGAAAACAACACGAACACGATTGTCTTGTATTAAAGACATAACTTGTTTTGATGGCTAGATATACATGCATTATTCATATTATTCATGGATATACACATACAAACACACACACATATATAAACAAAAACAAACACGCACACACACACATACATACACACACACACACACACACCACACATATATTATATGTATTATATATAATCATATTATATTACTATATATTATATATATATTATATTTATATATATATATATTATTTATATATATATATATATATGTATTATATATTATATATATAATATATATACTATATATATATATATATATATATATATATATATTATATATATTATATATATTATAATATATATATATATATATTTAAATATATATTATATTCTAAATAAATAAAATTAGGAAAAGATAGATAAACAATACTTCATTCAAGTTTTATATATGTAAACACGTGTAAGAATATATGTTCGAATATAAATAATAAAATCCACAAATGACCATAGCTTCTAAACTATCCTTCTAATATTATTAAAATCAATATACAATAAATACAAATAAATTTACTAAAGTTTGTAAGATTTTTTCTAACAGGGGAACCGATATTTAATATTAATATAAATATAAATAATATAATAAATAAATAATATAAAATATAATAACTATAAATATAGTATATTATTATTATTATATATTAATGACTACTAATTATTTATTATAGGTGAAGCCCGTTTTAAGAAACGCTCTTCCAGAAATATGACATAAAAGAAATAAAATATTTGAAAATATTTTCAAAGGAAATTTAGAAGTTATATTCAAGCCATAAAAATAAAAAGAGAGAAAAATACAATCAAAATATAATATACAAATATAGTATCATACCTATAATTATATATATAGATATATAATAATATATATTATATATATATATCTATATATGATACTATATATTATATATATATATACATACTATATATATTATACAAGTATATATATATACAATATATAGTAGTATATATATATCATATACTATATATACTATATATTATATATTTATATAATCTATACCATATGATATATATATATATACTACTAATTAGAAAGTATATATATTATATATTATATAATAAATATATATAACTATATAATATACTATTATCTATCTATGTACTATTACTACTATTATATATAATATATTATATATATACTATATATATTATATATATCCTATATATACTAGTATAATATATATAGTATATATATAATATTATATATATTAATATATATACTAATAACTATATATACCTAATATATATATGATATTATATATTACAGATTACCACCATTCACTGGCTGGGCTCTTTTCAAGGAGGGGCAGAAAATAAAGTACAGCAAAAACCTACCCAAACCCAAGCCTAACGAAAATCTCTCAGATGAGCCCAGACGTGGGCTTTTAAGAGAGAAAGATTTATATTTCCTAAATGACAGTTGGAAATAATGAGAAGAATAGCAAGGACGTTCCACGAACTAGAAGTAGCTGGAGAGCAAGGAGACTACCGGCAACGAACAGTCTCGGGGTTTTCACGCTATCATGCAAATATTTCATGCCGGGAGAGCCAAGGCATCCTTTGTACTACGTTGGCAGCTCAATGGAGGTTGAATGCGAGCGATGAACTCCCCTCAGCATCTGCCGTTGTAGTACCTATAGAAAAGAGATAGTGACAGAAATAGATTTGAAAATATGGGACAGTCAATTAGTCTCTTAACTTTAGACGAAACTCTATCCAATAGAAGGGTGGAGTCGGAGCCCACCACAGATAGTAAAGAACAGTTCTCCAACAAGGGCAAATAGGCTCTTACTATAACTGAAGTAGCTATGCAGAGGGAAAAAAATTCCCGCAACTGAAACAGATACTCCCAGCTTCTTGGGCCGCTTGTGATATTGAGGGTTTCAAGACAATTATTTATTCTTTATGGTCGACCAAAACATGTTGATATGTTGGTCAACAGGTGAAGAATGGGCGTTAAGAGTCGTCGAAGGAAATAGGAAAGTTAGGAGGTGTTTTTGAGAGGGAGATGTAAAGAAGTTGAGTTTTCAAATCGTAGAATTTTACACGGTTGCGGCGAGGGGGGGGGGGTGGCGGGAGACTGTGCTGTTCCACCAGGAAATCCCAGTCAGGGTCGGCAAGAAATAGAATCGGAAAGTGAAGACAAGAGCCAACTCTAGATGCCAAAGAGATGTTTCCTAAGATGTTGAAGATGAGTGGAAGATTCAATGAAAGTTGGAGTCGTCGGCATAAGAAGGTGAATAGAATTAGAAGTGACAGCGAGAGATTGCGGTTGCAATGAACAAGGAAGAATGAAGTTGGGAGATAAAAGCAGAGCCTGAGGAACACCACAAGTTTAGCAGGCAAAGAGGAAGAAGTCGGCTCTATCAACGAGTGCTGATATATGGAGCTACCAGAGAGAAAACTTCCCAAGAGTAAGCAAAGAGGAGGAAGAAACCCGAAGTGATAGGTGTGTTAGGAGAGTAGTGACGCATGCCATACCCGCGTCAAAAGCTTTTGATATTTCGAGCGCCACCACAAAATACCTCCTCCATAGTCCCTAAGGTCAGAAGACTATAAATCAAGTTAAGATAGGAGAGGAATATGCCACCAATAATAGGCGCTTCGGAGCGGTTGCAAAAGCTCTACTGATGACTGAAAGAATGGCAATGAGACTTCCAGGTAGAGTCAGGGAAAGTGTTGAGTAGTTAGAAGCGAGTTTCAACAGAGGTTAGGAAGTATATGAAAGGTGAGTTAGGCCAATAGAACGAAGTTAGAAGGATACAGAGTGGTCTACCTTTTTAGTTATGCTGGACATATGGTGTGCGCTTCCTAGCACTGAGAAATGTATTGAATTAATGGTATTAGAGATTGAGTTGAGCGAGATCAGCGCCCAGTTGCAGAAGCTCACTCCTCAAAAATTTAGCGGAAGGAATGGCCCATCTGACTACTAGCCCTTCCTACGTTCATATGCTCAGATAACCTTGCACACGATCATGCGTAATCACGGGAAAGCGATACATAGGTAACCTGAGAGGAGAAAGAGTAGGATGATGGATGCCAAAATCATCTAGGGTATAATTAGATGAAAATCGGAGGCCGAAGAGACTATAAGAGGAGGAAAGGCAGATTTACAAAATTTATTAGAGATGTCTTTGGCAAGAGGCCAAAAATGTTTATCAGTAGAAGAGCCAAGTAGGTTGTCGCAATTTCCTTTAGTGAAAGTGCGCTTAGCCTGTCGAATAATACCCTTGCAACGATTCCGAGCAAAATGGAAATTAGTAAGAGTGATAGGAGAACGAGAGTTTTTCCATGCCCGATAGGCAGTGTCGCTTTCCTGAATGGAGCGAGAACATTCTCCATCGAACCATGAATTTTGTGGAGAAAAAGATTTAGTTGAAGACAGAATGAACCTGTTCATTCCCTCGGTGATTACGAACCCTATCTTTTCAGCAGTGACTGAAGCGTCCTCCGAGTCAAATCAAGATTCATTCTAAGCATAGTTAGCAAACAAATGACGCAATGCCACCCAATTAGCCCGATTAAAGTGTCAGAAGGTATGTTTGGGGCATGATGGAGCTGCTGAAGAAAAGTATTATGATTAAGATATACAAGATTGTGGTCAGAGTTTCCGATAGGAGGAAAAATGGGATATTTATATCGAGAAAGAGTAGTGGTGAAATATAAATCAAACATGTCCAAAAATTGGTTAGGCCGATCTGAGATATGTGTAAGTTCCTTAATTAACTGTTCCAGACTGTTGTGAATACTGAATGTTTTGACCTCCTCCCCTCCTCAATCAATATGAGAGGAACCCAACCACTCAGTGTGATGTACGTTGAAATCCTCTATATTGAAGACCTCAGTATTTGGACAGGAAGAGGTAACAGCTTCATGAGAAGTAGTAAGATATTCATAATGGACGTGAAAATCTGTTCCATTAGGGGAACAGTAAGTAGCAAAGAAGCACAAGATAATGGTTGCAGTAGTGAGAAAGATTTTAAGCCATAGAACATCAAAGTTAGGAGATTCAAGATTCTCGAGAAGTGTAAGAGAAGTGTTAATGTTTATATAGGCACAGACTCCACCGTTCAGTCGGAAATTATAGAAAAAGTTATAGTTGGAGATATTAAGTTTATTTGAAAGAAAATCCCTAGTAAGCTGGGTCTCAGATAGTACTAAAATGTTGGGTGGTTTGAGAGTGATATCTGGCCAGATCTCAGCGACTGGCCTCAGGTCACGGACTTTGGCAAAGTCAATAGAGAACCCCAGCCTGCTCTCACATCTACGTCTTCTCTGTCCAGTATTTCAAACAGACACCCACACAAGCAAACACCCACAATCGCCCGTACACAGCATACCCAAAAACCCACTGGATCGGATTTTTGCTCAAAACTCAGGGATTTTGCATACCATAAAAGATCCCGCGACACACACAAGCACACACATACAGATTACGTACACACAAAAAATAAAGTAAAAAATAAACAAATAAATGCTATAGACCTGCATTAAAACCTTAAAAATAAAATTTATTATACTTTGTGTCTATAAAAATGAAAAGCAGAAACTAAATCAGTATGCACGATAAATATATAAAGCTTATAAAACTTTGAAATTTAAAGACACACACGCACCCACACAACTTCACAAATTTACGTTATTTACGTTATAAAAATTAAGCTATTTATCTTTTCATCTGACCTCTAAAGCCTTTATTTAAAGTGATACATTTAAATCTATATTTGATTATTATGACATTAAAATCAGGGACTTTGTGGGCTAGCAACATTGATAACCAAAATGAAATGAAATGCAAATACACGACCTGACCTGAACACGAATAACCCAGACCTTGAAAGCTGGAACACTTTTGAGAAAGAAAGAGGAGCATAGTGAAAGAGGAGTGGAGAAAAAGGAGGAGTAGAAAGAGTATATATATATATATATATATATATATATATATATATAGAGAGCAGGAGAAAGAGAGAGAGAGAGAAAGAGAGAGAGGAGAGAGAAAGAGAGGAGGAGAGAGCGATGAGAGAGAGAGGAGAGAGAGGAGAGAGAGAGAGAGAGAGAGGAGAGAGAGAAAGAAAGAGAGAGAGAGAGAGAGAGAGAGAGGGAGAGAGGAGATATAAGAGTCTCAATAGTAGGCAGCATATATATATATATATATATACATATTGGTGGAAATAGTGACAATGATATTACTAAATAATAAAATTTCAGTAACTGCTCATAAAATTAAATAAATATCATTATTTAATCCTTTTAGCACAAAATGAAAATAAAATCCAAATCCTGAAGTTTAATAACATCTCATTAGGCTGCATCAGATTCATCCCGTGATCGTGTTGATTCGTTTTGAACAATTGGAAAAAAAATCAATCATAAAGCTAATAAAAAAATTAATTTTATAAAGTTTTAATTGGCAATTTTCTTTTAGTCTTATTCCATATTTTTCATATAAAGTTTTTTATTATTTTTTTTTTTTTGCACAGTTAGCAAAATTCGTTAAAGGTTTACAGAGAATACAAAAAATATTAAAAATATTTTGACAAGTAACTAATTGGTTTTGTGAAATGGTTTAAAAAATAATTGTAAAAATTCGTTTTTGTTTTTAAAACTCAATTATGGATTGAAAAATAAACTACGCCCTCACAATATATATATATATATATTTTTGAAATAATTGCATACATAAGAAGAGAGGAGTGAGGAGAGAGGAGAGAGAGGAGGATGGAGGAGGAGGAGAGGAATTTAATGGAAATGGATGGAGGAAAAAGTCAAAATAAAAGTGGGTAGGAGGCGAATTGACAGGTAGAAGATTATAATCTTGTTCGTGTCACTTCACCTCCTACCCACTCTTATGTTGACGACGACTAAACCCTTCATTAGTCCTTTCAAGTCAAATGACGTTGCACTTAAACACAATTACGCAATGTCATTAAGGTTGTCTTATAACAACTGACATTTGATCTGTCTCATATCACTAATTGAGCGGGAGAAAAAATAGTAGTTTTTAATACCTCGACACAATATTATACACAACTTTAAAATCTTCTTGAAAAACTCACAACTGAAACCTTGTTTGTCTTTAATATTCGTTGTGTTCCTTTTTCTCCTGATTTGTCGTGGAAGAATCATATTATTCTCTTACTAAAGAAGCTCCAAAGTGCTTCGTTCTTCCCAAGTCGCTTCAAAGTGCTTGGTTTTTCCGGAGTCCCTTCAAAGTTTCATCCCGCCATCCTAGTTGTTTGCACAGTACAGAGGCGTAATTTGACCTTGTTCGGAGTATGTATCGCTCATATGAAACGGTTCTACTCACAAGGCTCTCCCTGAAAATGTGGAGAAATCAAGGGCTTCTTTCTCTTATAAACCCTTCGCTCTCACAAACTCTGTCCAGTTTCTTTCTGCACTTCGAAATGTTGCGTCAGTCTCTTCATAATATCGCTATTACAACGGACACTTACCTTCTTAAGTCTTCAGTCGATTGCATCCACCATTAAGGACTCGAACA
>JABUQX010090867.1:22500-25000 GCA_015478945.1 Trachelipus rathkii | reverse complement strand
CTAGCTTTGTGATCAATACTAGAATTCGAACCCGCGACCTTGCAATGCGACTCCGTCGCTCTACCGTTTGAGCCACGGTAGCGGCAATCATACAGAAATTATTTCTTCCTTGCAATTTATCATACCGATCAGGTGTAATGTGTCTACATGAAGAAGATAAAAGATTGTGTAACATTTACAAGGAAGACCTCGAAAGCCTAATAGAAGATTTAGTAAAAAGCAGATGGAATTTATGGAAGTTTGAAATGGCATCACAGCACAGATCGGTCCAAAAAATAGCATATACGAATCTAGTTTCTGTTCGCAGTCACAATTTCCAAATATTTACATCTTGTTGCAAATACTCGCAATTTTACCCGTGTTTACTGCTTCAGTAGAAAGAAGATTTTCAACATTAAGACTTCTGAAAACCTACTTGAGAAATGCTATTGGAAATGAAAAACTTACTGGACTTGCCCTCCTCTACATACATTGAAATTGATTATAAAAATCTAAAGAGTTATTCTCTGGATTTTGCTCACTCTCATGCCCGGCTATTAAAGTTAACAATTTAGGTAGATGATTTTAGTAATTCATATATTACTTCCATGTTTTTTTATTAAATTAATATTTATTATACATTCACTTTATAATATATATATATATATAATAATATATATATATATTTATTTATATATATTATATATATATATATATATAATTATTTATAATTATATATATATTATATTAATATATATCTAATATTATATAATAAGAAACGATTTTGTCTGGTCTCCCGAAAATAATTTCTGGATACGCCACTGATATATATATATATATTATTATTATATTATATATATATATATTATATATATATATATATATATATATATATATATATATAATATATATATATATATATTATATATATATAGATTATAATATATATTATATATATTATTATTATATATATATATTATAATATATAATATATATAATATATACAAAGTTTGTAAAGTTTCTTAAAGTTTATGAGGTTGAAATGTGTCTAAATCTCGAAATCTGAAGTTGAGTTAAAATCTTTTAAGTCCAAAACTTGAAAGTTATTTTTTATCGAGAAGAAATGAATTGAAACTTCACAAACTTTCAGTTCTTCAAGATAAATTAGAGCTTCAAATATTATTATTTCATTTATTTATTTATTTTAGGAAATTTTATTTATTTACTTATTTAAAAGCATTTTTCATTAATTTTTATATTATATGATATATATATATATATATTATATATATATATATATATATATATATATATATTATTAATTTAATATAAATACATA
The DNA here is from genome assembly GCA_015478945.1 of Trachelipus rathkii. Classification (NCBI taxonomy): domain Eukaryota; kingdom Metazoa; phylum Arthropoda; class Malacostraca; order Isopoda; family Trachelipodidae; genus Trachelipus; species Trachelipus rathkii. The sequence goes on along the minus strand of JABUQX010090867.1, from coordinate 23,682 downwards.
TATATTTAATATATTATATATATATTATATATATATATACTATATTTTATTTATATATATATATATATTATATATATATATATATATATATATATATACAAGGCCGTAGCCATGACATTGATTGATATATTTAAATAAAGTTATATTTAATAATAATAAAAAATCAATACATTTTAAAAACATTATAATAATAATATTTATTAAATTTACAAAACAACTGGCGTGGAGTGTTAAAACTAGTAATCCCTTTTCTTTTGGAAAATATTGTATCAAATTTATTAACGTTTGGAAAGAAGGTTTCGTTAATTGGTACTGAATTTTACCGTTCCGTAACCTTTTCCTGGAGGTCTGTACTCGAATGTATTTAAGATACTTGAATTTTAGTACTTAACTAAGATCGATCTTCAACGTAAGATTATGAAGCATCGATCATTTCACGCAGATTTATGAAGATCAAATTTTCACGAAGATATGAAGATCGATTCTTTTTTTTATCTTTCTTTTTTATTCTTTCATCGATAGATTATGAAGATCATCTTCACGAAAGATTTGATTGAAGATCGATCTTCACGAGAATATGTAAGTCATCAATTTTACGGAAGATTTATGAGATCGATCTGTCACGAATGATTATATGAAGATCGATCTTCACAAGATGTATGAAGATTCGATCTCACGAAGATTATGAAGATCGATCTTCACCGAATGATTATGAATACGATTTGCGCGAAGATTATGAAGATCGGATCTTCCGAAGATCACGAAGATGATCTCACGAAGATTTATGAAGATCGAATCTTCACGAAGATTTATGAAGATCGATCTCACGAAGATTAATTGGAAGATCGATCTTCACGAAGATTATGAAGATCGATCTTCACGAAAGAAATTATGAAGATCGATCTTCACGAAGATTATGAAGATCGATCTTCACGAAGATTATGAAGATCGATCTTCACGAAGATTATGAAGATCGATCTTCACGAAGATTACGAAGATCGATCTTCACGAAGAATATGAAAATCGATCTTCACGAAGATTATGAAGATCGATCTTCACGAAGATTATGAAGATCGATCTTCACGAAGATTATGAAGATCGATCTTCACGAAGATTATGAAGATCGAATCTTCATGAAGTTACGAAGATCGATCTCACAAGAATATGAAAATCATCTTCACG
>JABUQX010090867.1:0-17500 GCA_015478945.1 Trachelipus rathkii | reverse complement strand
GAGGTTTGCAATTCCAATGATTTTTAGTATTATATAGTTTGCATAGTCTGTAGTGAATGAGCTTGCATATGGTGTTATGTCTTTCCGTATATAGTCCCATACGTAGCAGAGTCTTTACATCCGGATAATTATGGGGCACAGTCGCTGAGGGATTCCCACACATCCTACATCTATCAGAGCAATCGACTCCTTCGATATGCTTTTTGAACCAATTGGTTCTTAAGCACCAGTCCTGAGCTGTAATCAGCGTTCTCTCATCATTTATTTTTAAAAATCCCCTCGCAATTGTTTCTATCGATTTTTCTTTATTGATAAAGGCCTTGTTCAATACTTCTTTTTTAAAGTGTTGGGCGTGTCTATGTTCTTCCCATTCTACATTATCGGCTTTCTTTCTTGCTGCTTTATAAGATTCCTTTAAGATTTTAGTCCTTTCTTTGAGTTTTTCCTCATTCCATCCTTTCTTGTTACTGATTCATCGATGTAAATTCGATTGGAGGTGTCATTGCCTTTTTTGTTATTGAAGTGTTCCAGCCCTCTTCTAATGCAATCGTTCTAGTTCTTATACCACTACCAATGTTTGGTTCCTATTCCAATCTATATATTCTGCTAATCCTACTATTTCATTTTTGTGGGTTCTATCTATATGTGGCATTCCCATACCTCCTTCATCTCTCGGGATGTATTACGGGCTGTGCATTGGTTTTTGTAGATTATTTTGTTGCATGGCAGAGTTTCATTGTTGTTGTGTGTCTAGAGTATTTATTCATGCTGCGTACCAGTCATATATTCCAAAAACTAAATCTCATTACTGGCATTGCCAATACCTTAATTGACCTTTTTTTTGTTTTTTGGTTTTAATTCAGTTTTTAATATTTTCTTCACTTTTGTGTTTTGGTTTTAATTCAGTTTTTAATATTTTCAATCCTGTCTGACTCCTCTACTCCAAGGTATCTGTGAAGTCCTTCCTGTTCCAGTTCTTGTATTTCCATTTATTAACATGGTGATGTTTTCCAGCATGTATCTTTCTACCTTTGTTTCATAACTATTGAGCACACTTTTTCCAATCCAAATCCATTCTAAATCGCATGAAAAACCCACGACCACCTCGAATCTTGTTCTCTCTGCCTTCTCCTCTACTCGGCGCAATTACAACTTAAATCGTCCATGTGAAAGAGATGAGAGATTCTTCTTTTATCTTCTTCTCGGTTCTTATTATTTTATTCAATGTACCTCATGTTCTGCTAAGTTTTGTTTTGACCAGGAATTTACTTAACGGGAAGTTTGAGGCGTAATATCAGATAACAGGTGGGGACATGGGTCTCCTGAAAAATTCCCTCTTTTCACTTTTTACATTTTTATTTTCATAATTCCTTTCTCGTGTGGTAGCTTTAAATTAATTTTCAACATTTCCATTACCCTTTCCATGAATCTTTTTATTTTTTCAATCACTTTTGTAGATGCTCATTATCTTCCTTCAGCGCACGAATGGGTAACACTATAAATTCATAAGCTTTTCCTGTAATCTTATCCTACGTCATGCATAATTCCTTTTTGCCCTTTCCAAGCTATTTTACATTATTATCATTTTATTTATCAGTAGTTGTTTTTTTGTACCACCATAGGTATGTCTACTACATCCCTTTTGCTCTTCACTAATGATGTTGTTCCTTTCTACATGTTTGTATAACCTTTGGGTCAGAACTCCTGTTAATACTTTGTATGATGTGTACTTGCTAGGATCTTTGGTTTCTTCATTTTTTGGAATAAGGGTTGTTTCACCAGTTTTGAACCAGTGCGGGATGTCTACTCTTCCATCCATTATGTTATTTAAGCATTCTGTTAGGGGCTTGATTAATGATGTTAGTTTTTTTAGCCATATGTTCTGGACCTTGTCCATTCCAGGTGCCTTCCAATTACACCAATTATTAGTCTTCTTGATTACATCCTTTACTTCTTTAATACTAATTTTTTGAGAGTTCATATTTCTAATAGATGTTATTTCTGGGTTATTTTTAATATTTCTCAACCATTCCGTATCTACATTATGCGACACATTGTTCTCATATATTATATTTCCAAAAATCTTCGATCTCCTCTGCCTTGGTTATGCATCAGCCACTGTTATACTTGGTATTTCGTAAATTCTCTATAAAATTTACCTTGATCTTCTTTTGAACAGTTTGTTTCCTTTTTTTCTTCTTTTTCGCGCATTTCGTACCTTATTAATATATATGTATTATTAAAGTGACATATATATATATATATATATAACTATATATATATATATATATATATATATATATTAATATATATATATAATAATTTCTATATATATATATCTAGTTGATGTGTGTGTTGTACTGGTGTATATATATAATATATATATATATATATATTATTATATAGTTTATATATACTATTAATATATTATATATATTTATATTAATTATATATATATATATATATATATATATTATATATAATATATTATAATATTATTATTATATATTTAAATATATTATATATATTATATTAAGTATATAATATAATATTATATAATATATATATATATATATATACTTATATATAATAATATATTATATATATTATATATTATATTTAATATATATATATATATATATATACTTAATTATTATTATATATATATATAATATATTCAGAAGATTTCCCAACCGGTTTAGTTTCGTGCCGTTTGAAACTAAATGAAACTTGCTGGCAAGATTTTTAATCTAATTGTAACATCTACTAACCATTTTACTGAAATTACGTTTTCAATTTATCTATCTCAAAATTCTTTAAAAAGGTTAAATTTAAATCAATCTCAAATGAAGTTAATTTATATATATATATAATATATATATTATATATATATATTAATATATATAGTATATATATATATATATATAATATATATATATTATATATTATATTATATATAATATTGCACACATAAGTCTTTGCTTGTGGTAAAGAATCAGTAGAGTAGGGTCAATAAGTGAATAAATTAATTAATGTTACTAGGGTTGTGAAGTTTTACATAAGTGATCAATTCTGAAATGGATAAGTTTGTAATAAGAAACCGTAAACTCGAGGAGAGCGAGCTTGTACCACCTACTTTAAGTGAGAGTAATTTGCACATTATCATTCCTGGATCTTCAACATCAAAGGTTTCATGAGAACGTATTTAAAGAGTTATTTGTCTTACGAATTTTCATGGAACATCGATGCAGATAATCCACGTCCCCTGTGCTTAGTGTGTGGTGAAACGCTAAGCAATGAAGCCATAGTCCCCAGCAAACTTAGGAGACATCTTGCTACGAAGCACCCAGGTGTATCTTGTATTCCAGAAACCCGGCTCATATTTTTCAAGGCGCTATTAGAAAATCAAGAGAAAATTGGTGATAGAATGTTGAAGAGATTTTACCACAAGTTACGCCTGTTCTCGAAGCTTTTTCCTTTAAAGTTGCCAAGCTGCTCGCCAAGAAATTGGAACCTCATACAACTGGAAGGAATTGTCATTATCCTCCGGCTACAAAGAATTATCGTTGAACCATGATCTTGGGAAAGTACCGAGGAGATCAAATTTCAAAGGGGTTCCTCTCTCAAACCAATAACTATTAGCGCCGTTGATTAGAATATCTGAAATGTTCATTAAATATAAATGAAACAAGTCATAAAATATAAATAAAAAAGTACTCTCACCATAAATTTGTTTACAAATAGATGAAAGTGCTGATATTACTGCCAAAAATCAGCTTCTGATTCTGTAGATTTATTGACGGTAATTTATATCGTGGAGCAGTTTTTGTTTTGCAAGGAGTTGAGAAATCAAACTTTAGTACCGGCACCGATATTTCGTATTATGTCTCTTCATATCTCAATAAACAACATTGGGTGTCTTTCATGAAAAAACGATCTGTTACAATATGGGAAATTAAATTGTACATAATGGTTGATCACCCAATGACAAGAAAAGAAAGATAATTAAAGTGATTTACTAGGCAAGAATTGCTCTTTTTACAAAGAAAATGGATCCATTGATAATAACTCACTGGCTTTCTGCACATAGAAAATGCAAAATAGTAGGAAATTTAATTGGGAGTGGTTCATGGATTGAATCTGAATCGCGTGAAGATTATAAAATACAGGTTGTGAAGATAAGTAATTACATTTAAGAAATCGCGGACCTTTTGAAGTGCTTAGACTCTTTGTAAAAAACCTCATGCTGTGGAAATGGAATGCACCACCCTATATTCTCATTATTATTACATTACAGAAGTTTAAAGATGGCTATCATCGTGGTTAGTTATTGAAGAGTAAACTGAACCCTGATGTTCTCATTCACTCAAAGAAGTAACTAAAGAAATATTTTTTGAAGAAACTTATATATTGAGCATTTCTAGGTTTGCTGCAAAATTGATGATTGGTGTTTACAGCTGTCATAAATCTGTCAGATATTTTTAGTAAACTAAATGAATTAAATACTTCATTGCAGGGACGATTAAAGAGAAAGAAACAATAGTCTCTTTCAACACAATAAATTGAAAGCGTTTCATGAGAAATAGATTAGGCAATACTTGAAGTCTTGCAATGAGAAAAGCTGATTTTTTTCAAATTTTCCATCCCTTTATAATTTTCGGAACGTAATGGCGGAGGAAAAGCTTAAAGACCTCATTCTTGATCATTAATCAATAAAATTGGCAAGATGATAGTAGGGAAGTACTTTTCCTTCCTTTTCGTTAAGATTCTTGAATGGATTGTTTCTCATTTACACATGCAGATATTGTTGAAAGACCTAGATATTCACAGCTACTGAAAGAGACGAATTTAATTATCTCTGCGCTGATTCTCTTTACTGAAAATTTAACTTGAGAAGACTGACTTACCAGCGGTCTTTTTGGCTTAGCATACAAAAGGAGTATCCTATCCTAGGTAGAAAAATCCACAAGTTTCCTTTTTTGCCATTTTTCCAACATCATTACTTTTAGGAACAAGCTTTCTGCTGCTAATTATCAGGAGAGGAATAAACTGTTTTGGAATGGTTGCAGGATAAAATATTCACTCAGCGTGAACAAACAACAGGCATTATATGCAATATTTGTGCTCCAAAGTACTTCTAAGGCTGAAATTTACCAATTATAATTAATTAGTAAGGAAACAGGACTGTGCGAAAACTTGAGATTTCGAATTTTTTCAAGTATGTATTATAAGATATTTTTAAAGTTAAATCTTACAAGATTTTGGTGATCTATATCAGATTATTCGGTCAGCAAGAACAGGTCTGAAATTATTATTATTATATTTATTATAATATTATTATATTATTATTGATTATTATATTATTATTATTATTATTAGTATTCTATTATTATATTATTATTTATTATTAACTTATTATTATTATTATTTATGTATTTATTATTTATTATATTATTATTATTTAATTATTATAGTTATATTATTAATTATAATATTATTTATTATTATTTATTATTATTATTATTATTTTATATTTATTATTATTATTTGTAACAAAGTGTGCCTCAAAAAATTCCACAGCTCCTTTAAATAGGAGAGGTGCCTAGTAATTACAAAAAAAGGTTGGGAATTCACTAATATAATATATATATTATATAAATATATTAATATATATTATATATATATATATATAATATATATTATATATATTATATAATATTTATATAATATAAATTATGATATATATTAATATTAAATAATCATATATAATATAATATTATAATTATGTATATATATTTATTATATATATATATATTATATTATATGTATTATATATATATATATATATTAATATATTGTATAATTATATATTTAAATATATTATTATCTCATAAACTATATTATATTATAAATATATATTTATAGAATATAATATATTAATAATAATATATTAATATAATTATATATAATATTAGAAATATTAATATATATACATATATTATATTATATATAAATATATATAATATATAATAATATATATTAATAATATTTTAGTAGTAATAATTTAAAATAATATATAATATAATTATATTATATTATATACCTGTAATATTGTAATTATACCTATTTTTAGTATCATATTGAATATATAGTATATATAATACGATATATTATAATATTATAATATATATGAATATTAATTAATTTATATTAATATATATAGTTAATTATATATTTATAAAATATATATTATATAGTTTTACTTATATATATTATTTATATATATATATAATATATATATATAATATAATATATATATAGGTGCGTCTATTGGAAAATATTTCTCTCTTGATCTTTAAAATAAAATCAAACACAAACTAATCTATATTTGATGGACGCACCTTCAATCATCAGATCAATATGAACAGTATCAATCCTGTCACTAATATCAGTTGCACAAGTCATCGAAAAATTATGGAGTCGTTTTTTATCTATCTTAACAACATTGATAATTTTTAATTAAATTCCTGGACCTAATTTTGATTTCAAATACCTATTAAAATTGAAAATACCTTTAAAATAGCAGAAATAATATAAATATTTCTACAGTACAATGAACAAAATAAAAGACCAACTAAAATGAATTAAAAATTTTATTCCATGATTTATTTTGAGTTATTTCCCCGTACCTGAAAGGCTCGCGTGTTCGGGGTGTGTGAAAAGCTTGTTCCCCCCCTTAGAGGAACGGTTCAATTTAAATCTTTGTAAAATAAAGTTGCGTTATTATTGTTATAAGTGTAAATAATATGTTTGTTTAATAAACTATTAATTTCCTCAGGCTGTGATAAATACCCAAGGGCTTTTCTTATAAAATAAATACGTATATATAGTAGTTCCTTTATGAGTATATAAGTATATCTTAATATATATATATATTATATGAGCTGATAAATGATATAATAAATATAGTATATATATATGTCCATATATCAAATATATATATATATTATATTATAGTTATATAATAATATATATATGCTAAGAGTAAATTTATACTTATATTATTATAATATTATATTATATATATCACTAATAAATATATAAATATAATATATAAATATATATTATGAGTTATATATATATAAGTCATATATATATTTTACATATACTCATATATATGTATATGTTTATATGATATATGTATATGTATATATATTTATATAGTATATATATATATAATATTATATGGTGATATATATATATATATATATATTTAAATATAATAATATTAATAAAATATATGTATATGTATATGTCTAACATTATTATGTATATATATTTAATAAATATACGTATATATATATATATTATATACTAGTATATATATATTATATATATTAATATATAATATATATATTATATTAATATTATATTCTATATATATATAGTATATATTAAAATATCATATACTAATATGTATGTATATAATTAATTATTATATTTAACCTATACTAAATATAATATACTATTATATATATATATGTAGATTAAATATATAAATAATACCTAATATATTTCATTTTCTAATAATTTTTATATATAACTTCTATACTGTTAATACTATATATGACTTTAGTACTTATATATAATATATGAATATATAATATATATATATATATATTATATATATAATATATATATATTATATATATTATAAGTGTCCATTAATCATATATATATAAAATATCAGATACATAATATATATAATATACCTATATATATATTATATTTTAGTATATACTTATATATGATCACTATATAAATGTAGTATATAGTGTATATTATATATATATATATATATATATATATATATATATATATATATATATATAATATTACTTATATTAAAAAAAAATATATATATAATATATATATATGTGTATATAAGGAGTATATATATATATATATATATATAGATTATATATACATATATATAATATATATATATTATATAAGCCTATAAGTATAATATATATATACCGGTAATATATAGATATATATAATATATAATGAGTTTATATACCTATATATATAATATAAATATAAATATATATAATTATTAAAAAGATAATATTATATTCATTATATATGTATATCATATATATACTAAAATAATAATATATATTAAATTAATATATAATATAATATTAATTATATACTATATATTATATATTTATATAAATAATATATATATACATGAGTACTTATATAACATCCCATGGGGTAGTTATTATATTTAAAGTAAGATTAATAAAGTATATATATAGTATATAAATAACTATATATTATATATTAAATTTGAATAATTTAAAGTGATTGTATCGGATGTCAAATTTTGGCAATCCGCGGCATGCCGTATATGAATGTCTGGATGTGACAAATTTCTAACATCAGTGGATGTGAATGCGGAAAGAACTGTCAGATTTTATTTTTACATTTCGCTGGACGAGATAGCGGAATAATGCGCGATGCAGTGATGGCGGATATTTATGAATCACAATCCTCAGCGGAAATAAATAGCGGATGTCATTAGACACAAATGATTAAATATATGGATGAGGTAACTATAAGTGATGATATCGGATGTCAAATTTTCTTGGTGACATATCCCGTCCGGAAATGGCGGATTGTGAAGATTTCTAAACATCGCGGAATGTGGATGTGTATATGCAGGATGTCAGAATTTTTTACATCCGCGGATGCTTGGAAAAGAAATTGTTAATGTCAGATCCCACGCAGGTAAACTAACAGTATAAAAAGATATTTCAGTAAATATATTATATACTATATATAAATTATACTTATATACTTAAAAATGTTAGATACTTATATATAATATATAAATATATTATATATATATATAGGTAGTATATATAATCTATTATATATATATATATATATAATAATATATATTATATATATATATTTATATATTAATATATAATATATTATATATATTTTAATAGTATAATATAACTTATTATATATTATATATATATATAGGTAAGCCTGATAGTGGGATATATATATATTATATATAAGTAGTATATTATATATATATATATATTCTAATAATATACCTATATAATATATCTATTATATATATTTTTAAATAATTCTTTGAAATTTTTTTTAACCCTACAAGTGTTGCGTTCAATTTTTATTAATTTAGGAACTTATTTATGACACACACACACACACACACACACACACACACACACACACACACACACACACACACACACCACAATAAACTGCACACACACACACACACCACCTATCCACATACACAACCTATCACACACACACGACGATTCCAATTTAAATTAATAATAATTTTATTTTATTTCGATTTTTTTTATTAACTATAGTTTTATCTCTCTCTCTCTCTCTCTCTCTCTCTCTCTCTCTCTCTCTCTTCTCTCTCTCCTTCTCCTCTTCTCTCTCTCTCTCTCTCTCTTCTCTTCTCTCCTCCTCTTCTCTCTCTCTCTCTCTCTCTCTCTCTCAGTATAGCTTTCAGAGCACAAGGCTACTGGTGATATACTTTCCTATCTAACCGATTTATGGTATTCCGCTCTTAGGAACCATGAAGAAACTTGTGTGGTGTGCTTGACATATCTAAGGCATTTAACCAAGTATGGCACGCGTCACTGTTTTTCAAGTTCCCTTCCTTTGTGTTTCCTCCTTCTCTTTCCTTAATTATGTCCAATTTTTCTCTCACAATCGCTCTAATATCATGCCGTTATTGATGGAGACTCCTCTTCCTTCCATGTCAATAGTGGTTGTTCCTCAGGGTTCTGTATTTTATTTTCTACTCTATTACTACTTTTCATTAATGATCTCAGCTGCTCATCTAACTCTATGCATTTATATGACGATGACTCGACCCTCCATTCTTCAACTTGTGTCAAATTTACACCCTCTTTTACATCTAGAATTTTCCCTCGCCTTAATCTTTCCGATTATATTCTCGCTGATCTGATAGAATTTCCCGGTGAAATTCAATTCTTTAAAATCCCAATTTCTAATAAATCGTGAGTATGTATAGTATATATACTATACTCTATTAGTAAATGTATATATGGTATATATATTATTTACTACCTCCTATATTATAATAATATTATTTCAGTCTATATATTATATATTATATAGTGTAGTGTCAAATATAAAATATAATATATTAATATATATAAATTAAGATAATATATTAAGTAGTATATATTATATTATAAATATATATATTAGTTATTATTGTAGGAAAGATAATTATATATAATTACATATATATATTATATATAAATACAATTTATAGAAGTATTTATATAATATGATAAATATATTTGATATTAATAATAATATTATATATAATTAATATAGAATAATATCTATATATACATATTATTCCATATATAAGTAATAATATATATAGTATATATAAAATAAACATTTATACTAGTCAATCACAAAATTTACCTAATAACCTAATTGATAATAATAATGTCTATAATAATAATCTATATATCTATTCTTTAATATATATTCTAATATCTATAATTTATGATAGCTCCGTCTTTCAACTAACTATTATAACCTAAAAATTATATATTATAATATATTAATTTTATTACTATAAACAATTATGTAATATATATATTTGTATAGATATCAAAATTGCGTTGTATAAATTAATATAATATTCCAATATGTTTTTTTATAAGCAATAATTATATAGTTATAATATATATATACATACAATGTCGTATATATTTTTTGAGGTACCACCTAACTTTCCTATCTTTTTCGTTGTTCTCTCGTCTCTAATGATGACAAAATAAGCATCCTTGGCATTAACATAAACATTAAAAAAAATATTTTTGAAGCCTCACATTACAATGATTACCAGAGTGGCCTCAAATAAACTCAGGGTTCTGTTTAGACTGCGAAACTTTTTTCCTTTTCTCAGTCACTCCAACTAAGCAAGGGTCTCATCCGTCCTTGTAAGAAGTACTGCTTTCGTATCTGGGGGAGCTATGGTTTCATCCGGTTTTTGATAGGATCGAGACGAAGACCAAAAGGCTTATAAACTCTTATGTGCTTTCACATTCACTTGACCATCTATCTTTGCGATGAACTTTATCTCCTTTCTATAGGTACCACAGTAGCAAATTCTCGAGGAAACTGATCACTCACGCACCACTACCTTTATGACCCCCTCGTAGTTGAAACGGTGCAGAGTTTTCAAAATGAGAATTATGCTGAAATAAGCAACCTCAGGCTTGTTCCTTGTGGTGCTACTTTCTTTACAGCCACCTCTGTTCTGTGGAATTCTTTTCCATCTTCTGTGTTTCCTGCTGAGTTTAATCTCCCTCACTTCAAGCCCTGCCACTGTGCTCATCTACGAAATTTGCGCTAGATGTTGACACTTTTAATGTGTTTTACACCCCCTCCGTAAATAGGGCTCTGCCCGTGAGTGGTGCTGACAACTGTAAAAAAAATGCAAAAAGAGAGTGAAGTTACAAGATTGGACGTGCAGAAATTGACTTTAGATAGTTAGCGAGAACAGGAGAGTTGGTAAAGCCAAAAGAAATAGACTCCACGTTTTCAAGGCGAGTTTTGTTCATGGAGCCACCCGATATGTTTGGCATACTACTTACAGGGGTGAATGATACACTTATTAAGAGCAAACAATATTATAATCCTTAATTTCTGAATAAAGTTTCTGAATTATTATTAGTATTATTATTATTATCATAACTTTGTATTATTATGTGAGAATAAAGTTATTTTCTATTGATTTGTGATTTTTGACATTATTCATTAGATGTATTATTATTATTTTAATTTTTATTATTTCTTTATAATATATATATTATTATTAATTATGATATCTATTATTTGTTATTATTATATTAAATAATATTATTAATTAATATAGTTTTTATTATCATTTAATCATTATCAATTTTATCTATTATCGCATTATTTTCCATTAATTATCATTAGCATTTATCATTTATTCATATATCATTCATCATTAATTCATTTATCACATTCCATATATATAGTCATTATGATTATTATATATATTATTATTATATTATCTAATTATTATTAATCAATATATTATATTTATTATTGATATATTATTAGGTCATCTGATCTATATTATGTTTCCACTATAATTTCGGTAATTGTACTTATAATAATATATATTATTATTATTTTTATATATTATTAAATTATTATTATTAATATAAATATTATAAATTATAATTTATTAGTTATTAATATTTAGATTTATTATAATTATATTATTATAGTATTATTATTTATTAATTATTATATTATATTATTATAGCAGCCATGTAATTGACAAAAATAGCAATTATCATCTACTATTCAGTTTACCATACTATAACATAAAATTGTCAACTTAATAAATTCTTTATTTTCAGGGCTCGATCGACACAAAGTCTACGATACCCAAGTGCTCCTTATCAGTTATTGTTATTAGTGTATCCTTATGTATTAAAATTGCTTATTATTAAGTTTTGTATTATGTATTTATGTAAGGTTATGTATAGTTTTCTAACGTATTTTAATTGCATTATCGTTTATGATTATGTGATTTATGTTATTTTGTATTATGATATTATGCTATTATTGTATTTAATGTATTATGTATTAAATATAGCGTGTAAAATAAGTACGGTGTGTATTATCTCATATCATCATCGGTATTAGTAATTATTTTAGCTTTCCTATTAATATTACTGCTAATAGTATTGTTTCTAATTAGATTTATAATTGCTATAATTGCTATTTTTTTAATTCAAAATTTCCTGAATAAAACCACGAGTTACATCGATATATATATAGGTATATATTGATATATATAATTTTAAACCTACACAATCTACAATAGTGCATTTGAAGAAAACACTAGTTCGATCATGCTACAATTATAAAATTAAAATTATCAATTTCTGAGATATATAACTGATATCTCACTACTAGTAGATATTATACTATTATCTCATATATATATTACTACAATATATAAATTATATGTTAAATATATTATAATATATATAGTAAAGATAATACTGATTATATTATTTATAGTAATTATATCATGAACACACATGTAGTGAGTGAGTATATATATATTACATAGTATATATCATATATCATATAGTAGTATATTATTAATAGTCATTTAACATATACGTATAGTCACATATATATATAGTATTATATATATAAATTAGTATATGTACTAAACGTTATGTCTATATTATATATTGTACCTCATACTTACATTAGTATGTGATATATATATTATAGTGACTATACATACTTATTATATGTTTTGTGATATATATATAATATATATATATACCATACAACATGAGTTACTCTATATATATATATAGCTATATACGGTATATATAATATATATATATATATATATAGGTTATATAGTTATTATACTTCGAGTCAGTAACCGGGTCTACTACACATATATATTTATCGCCATTCATTTATATATTAATCCTATACCCCATGATCGCTATTCATCTTCGTCTTTTCGTTAGTTTATATTAATATATAATATATATGACAGTCTGATAATCATATTTATATACCCTAGGTATATGTTACTTTGTACTACTACTCAACTCAGATATTATTACCTCAATTACCTGATTATTACCTCCTTCCTGCACTAGACTGCATACCTTCGCTTTATAGTGTAGACAGATTTAATCTTGTTTTTATATTTTTATTCATATATCTAACATAAACCATAGTTAAATTTCATTATTACTCTCATATTTTTATTGTACTTATTATTTTATTATAGTCATAAATCTCAATTTCATTATTGATTTAAAGACATAAAGAAATCTATTTTTAAACTGTCAATTCTGAATTATTTAATATGAATAAAATAAAGATATTATAATAATAGATTAATAATAATAACTATATCAATAATTATATAAATATAAATTTCTTATTATAATTATAATAATTTATATAATATTCAAATAATATATAATAATAATCATAATATAGAATAATAGATTAATATTATTTAACATGAATAATTAAATTAATTAAATAATTAATAAAATATATATTACAATTATAAAATATAAATTAGGATATTAAACTTTTATAACAATGATTGATTGCCATGATGAGAAAATCAATCCTCATATTAGTAAAATTAAATTAAAATAAATTTTAAACTATTTAATTCTTATAAATAACAATTAAATTAATTATAATAATTTACAATTAATAATATCTATAAATTAATAGGTTAATTATTATACTATATCAACTATAACGTTATTATATATTAATATACTATATTAATATATCAGCTATACTATAACTATATTAATCGATCGTGGTCTACAAGGGATATCCAATATATTATATCTATATAACATTTTCCAAAATGCTTGAGTACACACTCACTTATCACTTATATTTATTATAATATTTACTGAAATATACCTGTATATATATAATTTGCTATCAAGAAGATGTATAATAAAATTAGTTATATAATATTAATATGTATAACGATAAACTATATATATATATATAGACTCACTAACATAGTATATTATATATGAGTTAGTATTAATCTATGATATATTATTATAATTATATATAATATATATTTTAACAATCTTTAATATATTTACTATATATATATTATTATATTATAATATGCTCCGTTACAATACTCATATTTAGTACTCACTTAATTAGGATCATTGTATCACTTAGATTAATATTATTATTCTATTTCTAATACTCTGTATAATCGTTTATACTATATATTCATTAATAACTAATACACTACTATTATTATATAAATAATTAGCCATGTATTGAGTTGCCTATATTAAATAATATATCTCTTAATATAGTGCTACTAGATATACTATATTATATTAGTCCTCCACACTTATTAATATTTAATCCACCTTAATTTATAAGTACTATATTAATATACATGATATTCCTTTATAACGTAATAGTGAGTGATACTAGGTATTTATTCACTTAATAAATTACTTTTTCAATCTATCTATCTTAAATTACGGTAATATAGTTAATATATATATATATATATAATATTTATATAGCACCATATAAATATTGAATACTAATCTATTTCAATTTATAATTATTACTAGAGTAATATATCATAAAGCTAATATATATATTAACAATGGGTTTATTATTTCATCTTACTCACATACATCTACTCATACATTAATATTATATACTAATATTAATATATATATTATATATTATATTATATATATATATATATATATTATATATAATATGATTTCTATATATATATAATCGTTTTATATATATAACTTATACTATATATCACTATATCACAAATCATACTTGTTAGAAATAACTTATGTCCCTATAAGTATTGAACTTTAGTATATATATCATCTATGAAGTAGTAATGCCTCTAATATTATATTTACTCATAATCAATTTCACTCTCGCTATTACTCTACAGTGAGTTATATATATATTTACATATATATATCCTATCTATATATCGAAACATTACTTCCTTATACACCTCATATATTTCATCATACTCTATTTAAAATCTTACTCACTTAACTTACTTTTATATATAGAGTAAAATATAATATCTAGTGATACATTCTTTCTGTGTATTATTACTTTATATTACAAAATAAAAGTTACTATTATACTATATACGTTCATCTATATATATAGTATTATTAAGTTCTATATACCTAATATATATTATATCATTTTACTACTTTCTCAAATCTATAATTAGTGAGTTTAATATACTCTCACTATAACCTACTATCACTATAACAGCTACATTACTCTCATTCATTCTCCGTCACCTTGGAGCGTTATAGTTAGACTCTCTAAGTTATATTAGTTACAAATTTTTGTATTCATACATATCATGCATATCTTTATTCTATCTAGATTTGTTATTGACTATATTAATATAATAACGTATACTGTAATTATGCTACCCTTATGATTTCGATGCTCTTATCTATCTACTATTATTATAATATGTCTTATAACCTGGATTATATCAATTATCATCTTATGTGTCTTCTTTACATCTTATTATAATATATATAAATTATTATAGTAATTCAAGTATACATATTTAAGTAGACTCACTATATAGTCAATAAATATTTCTTTAGATTTAGTTGCTATTGATATATTAAATTACTAGTAAACTTAGAGCTTATATCAATTTGTAACTAAATATTTAGAAAAAATTATACACTAAATAATATACTCACGAATTGTGATACTACATACTGTGGATTGGTGACTCGAATATTACTATTTTAATTTCTTTGTATTAATTTATGTATATGTCCCTGATATAGTAAATTTGTCTGATTACTATAACTAATTATTAATATATATATAATATTTTAATATATATATAGTAATATATTAATATTTTAATATACTATTATTATTTATTATAATAGTTTATAGAACGTTATTTCTACCTATCTATGTATAAATAAAATCCTCCCTTCTCTACATTATATTCATATACTTCGCCATATTCCAATATATAAATATTATAATATTAAATATATATATAATTTGGAGTATTCAAGATCTTATCTGTGAATCTTATCATATATCTCTCAAGTACTAGATGTATATATCTATCACTCAAGTCAAGGATATAGTGAGACCCGTCATATATTTCTACATGTATTATGCCACTCGTAATCCATCCTAATTTTATATACTCTATTAAGAGTAGCCCTACGATATTACTATTATTAGTATCGATAATTATAAACTATACTACACTCATGTATCAAGATTAATTTATCTAAGGCGACGGTATAATTATTATTAGTGACGTGCATATCAACTATATATCCACTCACTAATTGTACCTAATGTATACCTAGCGTATAATTACCTAGGCCAGTAACTTGTATTATGTACTCACAGTCGTTATATCACTAATATCATATATTATTAATATCTCTGAGAAGTATGGGTTAGTTAGTTTATCCCATCATATATATAATATAATCACTATTTTAATATATATTTCGTATATATATAGCTCAGAGTGGTAGCCTTACTTATCCTATATACCGTATTTTATCTCACTATTTTTTCAATATTACAACTTTTTCAAAAACGATTATACGTTTAAGTACTAAACCAACATAAACATATTTATCACTTTGTTGAGTACGTATCCTATCGTTAACGTATTTTATTATGGTATTAACAACCTTAAGTCACGGAGTATATAGCTATACTTAATATATATATTTGCTACTACTCACTATATGGTATTCGTATTAAATATTTACAACTCATATCTGAA
>JABUQX010090866.1:0-38342 GCA_015478945.1 Trachelipus rathkii | reverse complement strand
GTGAGATAGAGGTAGGTTAAAAATACATTCTTTAAACACAAGATTATCAAAGCATACTAGAGTTGTTAGTAGAGATGTATCAATATATATGGTAGCAGCTAGAACAAGTGTCTGAGTTTAAATATTTAGTATATACTGTATGATGGAGGAACGGATTATGCAGAATCTAGTAGGAAAGTTGATTGCAGGAAGGTGACTGGTGCAGATTAAATCGTGTGATGTAAATGGACTAATCTAATTGCGCCTACCGGTCTACATGAGGTATGTGTTACCGTGTTAATGTATAGATATAGACTATGGTTGAATAAGAGGATTAGAATTTAACGTCAATGTTCAGATGGACAATCTTAGGCTCGTTAGTTGTGAAAAGAAGTGATAAAAATAGAAATGAACGTATTAAGAGTTATGTGGTAAGAAAGGTAAATGAGAGAAGTAAATGAAGACGTTGAATTTGTCCATGAAGATGAATTACAGTGCTGAAGAGAAAATTATTTGGCAGACACGAGAATAAAGTGCATGAATAGAGAGAATTGCGGAGTGTGAGAGTTTGGGAATCCCGAACTGCTGGCGACCGAAGAAAAAAGTGGATTAGTCAATAAACGAAATGTCGAAGAGGAAAATGTGATTGGAAGAGCATAGAATAAAGGCATAAATAGAGCAATGGAAGGGGTTTTGTGAGGGGTATGTTGTGCCACCTGGCCAGGGATAACCGTTACACTTGACGACATCCATCACTGAGGTCCTTCTCGTCCCCCCTGAACTCTATGTGGATTTGACCTCTACGATTCTCATAAAGGATGAAGGGGCGGTAAGTGGGCTTTCTTCGACTTGTTCATATTCTCTCTACTACTTTTCTTGTCCAGCATCACTGGGAAAAATAATAATAATGTATATGATGATGATGATGATGAGATGATATAATAAATATATAGATTATAAAATAATATAAATATATAATAATAATATATTTATATAGTATAAATATATATATATATATATAAATATATAATATATATATATATAATATATATATATATATATCATAATAATAATATATATAATGATCTAAAGTTCAATGTGTCAATGGACAATCTTTAGGCATTGCTACGGGTGAAGAATTAAAAAATGAGAAGGACTATTAGAGAGTGGTGGTGAAGAAAGGAAATGAGAGAATAAATGAACAGTATGTGAAACTGTTTGGTCACGTGAAGGATGAATGAAGTCGGTTTTAGCGGATGTATAGTGGAGATTGTGCTGAACGCTGGGAGACCGAAGAGGAAGTGGATCGAGTCGTGAACGAATGTCTAGGAGAGAAATGCGATTTGGCAAAGCGAGAATAAAGTGCATGATAGGAGAGAATGCGGGGTTTGTATTGGCATGGTTGTGGCCCACTTGCCAAGGATGAACCCTACATGACGATTACCATTAGTGAGGGTCCGTCCGCCGTCCCATGAAGCTTTAGGGTTAATTTTCTGTCTGTGACGAGTTCTCACTAATTAATTACCGCAGCCGTAAGGCTGGGCTTCTTTTCGACATTTGTCCATACTCTCCTACTGCTTCCTTTTCCGATTTGTAGCGCTCCTTACTCCCATCTTGGAAAATAAGGTAGGAAGAAAGAAAGAAAGAAATATATATATATATATATATATAATATATAATATATATATAAGATATATATATAATATAATAATATAATAATATAATATATATATATATATATATATAATATATATATAATAAATAATAATATATATATATATAATAATAATATATATATATAAATATTATAATATATAAATAAATTATAATAATATATATTATATATATATTAACTAGATTATAAATTATATATAATACCCAAAAATTTCTATTTTTTTTTTCCTCCAAATACAATAACATTCAATTAATTTTAAAAAAAATATCTTAATTACTTAACCAACTCTTAATTAACAAAGTTTCATACATAACAGTATAAAGTAAAGGCTTCATCCACATCAATTTATCACATCCTTCCACAGGCCTAATCTAACCTAGTACCTCTACAATACCCTTAATCCTCTCCTACCCACTACCCAACCTAAATTCTAATATATACACATAACTACGAAGATATGAATGGGCCTACAATATTCTGCTCGATCAAAAATCCAGACCATTCCAAGTTCACCTTTTTGCTTTTTCCTAATATCACATCTTCCCACATGATCGCATGCAATTAAGTTTGCTAGCTTATTATAAAACAAAATAGTATAGACCCTTTTATCATATTTTTTGCTTATCTGTTTTTTTTTGAGTCCATTCACTCCTCACTCTCTCTTATTCCTCAAGACAAATCATCAACTGTGCTCATTCCACTCTTTCTTGATACTTACAGATTATTCATTTACGCATAATTTCAATTTAAATCTTCCTCACATAAATTTAGAGAATAAAAAAACGACAGAAACACAAACACTGTTATACCTTAATACATCTACTGATACAAAATACTATATCTATAATGCAAAACATACATAACAAAAAAAAACAAACGCAAATAGCAGTCGGCTCTAATATCAACAAATTACAGCTTTTTCCGTAATCACTTTTTCCCTCTCGCAGATCATTTCTTACTATCTTCTTCTCTCATAATATCGTTGTCTTCTACTACCTTATAATGCCTTCAAGCACCTATCACATATTCATACATGTGTACTGACGATTTGCTCAATTCTTCGATCCATATCCTACTCCACAAGTGTTCTAAAACGTCTCCACTTTCCTCTATGAGTCAACATCCTAAACATAAGAGCTCATGCTATAATAGATTTGTTTCTATCCTCCGTATCATCTATCCAAATTCAAACAGCAGTACAAATGAGACATCACGCACTTTATTCCTTTATCCAGCCATTAACTCACTCCTCTTCAATTTATACAAACGTCCTTTATTCTGCTAGCTATACCATAATATCTCTCTATTAAATCTATTTGCTAACTTCTATCCTACTAATATTGATATCTAACCCAACTAATTTAATTTGCAACCTAATATATACCTACCTTTTATCATATGCCAATTCAAAATCAAAACTATTATTAACCTAATCACTAAAATCGTACAATATTCATTACTACTAGTTATCTACCCTAATATTTACTATATAAAAAATAACCTATATAAATTTATAAACTCAAAACACTTGCATACGCTGTTACTATAACAACATACATAAATACTTATCTCTCATATAGGGTATTACTTCATAATATTATTCATAATAACTTCAGACTTAACGATAAGCCTCCTGCTACAGTATCCGCCATTTTGTAACTGGGTATTCCTCACACATCCGATAACTCTAAACTTTTCGCTGCGACAATTCATATCAATTCAAATTTGATTTATGTACCTAAAATAAGAGATTAAGGAAAGAAGCATCTTCTCCTCTCTGCCAATCTTCCACAATATCATACATGAGACTAGTCAAGCTTACTAAACACCAACGTAAATTATTCTTTATCGCATAAATAATACCCAAATTTTAAGAAAGTAAATAAATTATTTTTTTAAAAATCTCCATCCATACAATATGAGTAGAGGTGTGTCCGAGGTAAGGGTGAGAGGGAACTACACAATCATGCACCTCACTTTACGATTATATATCGTCCGAGCAGAGCCATCCTATCAGATTGACTCTCGTTATAACCCCTACTTTCTCAGTGAGTGTGCAAATCCACTAATTCAATACTATCAGACCTAATATTATGAGTATTTGACGCTTACTTAAAGTAGTGAGCAGCACTATCTGTCACTATTATACTGATTATACTATATAATATTATACTAAATTAATACTCTTTTCTTGTTTATGCTCCTATTTACACAGTAATAGCTCCAACTACTTATACTCATCATAAACTCTTTAAACACCCAAATGATATTTATAGGTGCATACTTATAAATAAATATCACTAGCGCTTAACAGATAAAAGCGCAATATCGCGCGTAAATACTAGATAAAATGAACCAGTTCAGTTAATATTTTTCTTCAGAACCGTTACTGTAAATCTGAAACTCTTCTTCATGAAATAAATACACTTAACCCAGAACACCCATCATATTAACTTATAATTCTATTATAAGTCGCATCCACCAATTTTATATCTTCAGAGTACATATAATAGTTTCGATAAATATGTTATTAAATAGATTATGAATATATCCCACACTAATTACCTTACAGTAACAACTGATCCTAAAGGTATACACCTATTGTAACTTCACCATAATCATATCCCTCAGTTCACAATATATTCATCATCTACAGTCAGCAAAATCCTCTACCCTCTCAGTGTATGAACACACTATAGGACTAGAATCTGAACGTAGATCCATCTATTAATGGTATAGATACGTACATATGTAATATTGAGTTCAATCCCTTGGCCCAGGTGGGCCTAACAATATACCATACCCCTCACAATCCCTCACTACTACAATCAACTCCATAATTACTTACACCTCTCTCTCCTCTTACGTACCGTATCTACCCAAACCACACTATCTCTATCATCGTAACATGAGAAATGATCGAGAACTTTATCATTACCAGCGCACGTCGAGACATCCACAATATTCCTCTCTTTGTATATCATCATCCATCTCGGCGCACACATCCACACACATATCTAGCTCTCACAGCCCATCCTCATCCGACATTTATATCATAGCAATTCAAAGCAAAACGCCTAACATATTCTATATTCATCACATCTTGCATTTAG
Source organism: Trachelipus rathkii (assembly GCA_015478945.1). Lineage (NCBI taxonomy): Eukaryota > Metazoa > Arthropoda > Malacostraca > Isopoda > Trachelipodidae > Trachelipus > Trachelipus rathkii. Next base: position 33,575 of record JABUQX010090866.1, on the reverse strand, counting down.
CCAATTATTACCAGTGTTAATGTACTTCTATAAACCTAATCTCTATATTCACCTCATCTTATATTCACTAAAGTAAACCATGATCTATCCTTTCTCTATCGATCTATTCCTCAACAACCTTTCTTACTGCAGCGCGCTATGCTCGAGCTGCGTGCAGAAGAACTGAGAGTGCGATGAAGCGGTGAGAGCCTGGTACCTAATGTCTTGCCTCTACATACTCTTCATTCACAGAGTGAATTTAGCCTCCGATATAGTACCAATTATTTTATTCTTATCTGACAAACACACTCGAGTACCTAACTATCTCTCAGATACCGCTCCACAATATCAAATATCATGCCCTTAAATCTCCATAACATACCGACAAGCTCTATATATAGACGTATTCTATCACACATATCCTAATATATGTACCTTTCAAATATTCAGGAGCGAAAAAGATTAACAATCAATACCCAATCAAGTAAGATACTCTATATGTCGAACACAATCTAGATCGGTTACAGGTTCAGTCTGCGTGAAATAACCGGTCTAATATGTCACTACATAAATTAAGCATCATATTATCTTTAATGTTTTTTATACAATAATCCAATGCATCACTATTAATTCAGCCTATTACGAGTCAATGGACTAGTTACAATAACAGTACATTAGTCAATGCTTCTGTCTAACTCATCCGTTTCCATTACCTCCTTATCATCCACTCCCTATACACTACCCTCTACATCCCCTTTAGTGTATTATATGATATTAACGATCAGTTACGACTGCATAGAACAGACCACATAACTCACACACACTGAAGGATGCTGATCTGATACCTCACTCATCAACAATATCCAAAAACCTAAATCATTATCTACGATTACATATTACTTAACCTATATATAACACACCACTGCCATATGCGTCATCTTATCCAATAATCGCTTCTCAAACTACTCTTCTAGAATTCTCCGTCTATCTACCGAGACCAATATCAACCATTATAATAGTGTTAGTGAACACCCTCCACTCATCCCGCGATCAACACATCTATTCTCCCAACACCATATCCCGATAAACCATCACATCACACCAGAACTTTAATACATAACATTACACACACATTACAAGCAGCAATACCAACTCTATTTTCTGCAGTATTATAACCAAGGTGAGATCAAATTATTACTATACAACCTCCTTGTCTCGACGCTCCCATTAAATCCTAAACAAGTCATCACATACTCTACTCACAATTCTGTGCCTCTTCTATCACTAACATACAATATCGTAGACTAAATACTCTTATATCTATTCTTGAAATTCATCTCAAGAAGTCCATAGACCACCAAACACACCAATACACATAGTATATATATTGTAACAACTAATAATAACTCTCCATATAAATTATCCCGACTAACTATCGTAATAATACAGATACTGCTCTTGTTTATAATTCCAATAAAACTCATATAAATACATATATAATTCTACATTACATCCCTACAATAATATCTAACAATATATTACCATTATGTCGATTCGACAGAGTACAAATGAATCTAGACAATCAACATACAAAACAACCACTACATTAACTACTGATCTACTTTTATTTCCCAAATAAAATTAAATGGATTACTAGTATGGTTAAGACTCTTCGAGCGTCATAAATACCAGATATACCTTCCTACAACACTCAATAAACTTTTTCCCCTATAAATTTCTAAAATTTCACAGTTCCCCTTTTTCTCCCCTTATAACCATCTATATAAGGTACATACCGCTACATTCTCCAATCCCTTGTAAATTTTAAAACACATTCTCATACGAGACTTAAATTACTATCAACTTTCCATATGGAAATCTCAAAACAATATCGACGCAATCCTCGCGTCCACTTCATGATCATTTCACTAAGTATAAATATCAAATCATATACCTGCAGATAATTATAACATATTATCTTTCAACTTTTACTCAACTCTACACACCTATTACTCATCCTACTCAATCCATCAATCCAGATAATCTATCTAATATCACCAACCGAGAGAATAATCACTTAATCCTCTTGCTGTAATCATTCACAAAACTCACTCAATAGACAGTTCTACTAACTACTCTATTGCTAATTACATTTACGTGTTATAATTAATTATCACCATTTTTTGCTGAAGTTATACATTTCACAACACCCCATTCACATCCTCATTCAGTTAACAAAATCAACAATAATACCTCGATGATCATTATTTATGCAATAAGAAGATTCCCGCTCATCAATTCTCTACAATTCTTGAACCATGTTCTTCTCCCAAGTCATTATCTTCACATATATCTTATACTCTCCTCCCTTCAATCTCCCCTTCTCATAAAGTGAGTGTATTAGATTTTATACCTCTTATGTTGTCCCCTACCAGTATCACACCCTATTTTACGCATACTCACCACTAAGTTGCAACAAAATGTTAGACATATATCAATATTACTATAAATATATATTATTAATATTGATAAAATAAATATCAAATATATTACATTCTGTATATTACATTATGTATTATATTATGTATAATAAACTATATGAGATTATACACTATATAGAATAATAAGTATAGAAATAAATTAATAATACTATTTTAAATATTAAAATAAACATATATAAACTATAAATAACGTTAGGAACAAAGTAGGTAAGGATTCCACTGCGAGTGTAAACTTCATAAACCTATACTACTATTATTTGTGAGGGTGAATTGTGATACTATAGTTGTATGATAAATATATCGCTTCTTATCTCCTCTATTCCTTTTATATATATATATATATATATAGTACTTATCCTAAATAATATTATATAATAATACACAACTATATAATCATCATATTCCTCTTCTATTATAATATATAACACCCTCCTATCTCACATAACTTCTATATACAAATTCAACCACCTATATCCACAAGTGAGCTAGGTTTCTTTGTTCTCTTTCCTCAAACTTCCTTTTCTCAATACTTAATCTTTTTTAGCTTACTCCCCAATCCGGTTTTTACGGTCAGGCACTTTACCTTTTCGTATGAGCCCCAAATATATTGATCTAATTCTATTACCTAGATTTTCAGACTCTACCATCCTTCTTATACTGCATCCATATTAAAGTATTTATTTACTACTTCTTCGTTACCTCGAAGTTCTCGCCTGACGTGTGTGAGCCGTGACGCATAGTCCTTTTTATAACTAATTCTGGATACTTTATCATTGTGCTTCCTATTACCATAGTTATCTGTTGAGATAGGGTTTTTACTTCCTCAAAGTTTTAGTTTAGAATAATTAGTTTGGTGGTCCACGAATAATTTTTCGAACCTCATTTCTCCTTGTGTTAATCTATTGCTGCTGCGAACTGTTTTTTATTTTGATTCCGATCCCCTGTGTTAACAACTCGGTGCTCCAACGATCCAGCAGTTATAGCCCATCAGGCGCGGACTTTCTGGTAGTACCTTCACCAAGCACTCAGTGCTTGCTACCAAAACCGCATAAGCATTCTCTAGGAAAATCAAGCCACCTCTCCTAACTCCTCCACGCCTACTCATTTCCGTCCTGTCGAAGACACCAGTACTGTCTATAGAACTCATTCCTCTCAAACCTCGTTAATACCCATCCCTATAATATCTTATTAAATATATATTCGCCTAGAAGGGTGAGTATGTGAACTTAGTGTAAAGCGATAAACATTCCTTATTAACACGTCTCGAGAACCATCTCGAGTCTCTCTTAACTTCCAGTCTATGGGCTCTATAATCTCTATCAATCCTATCTACAACATAATTAATCCCATGTCTCTCTACTGTTCTCCTACAGAAACAATGTTCAGCATTTTTAATCACTTATCTACAACTCACGCAATTATTCGTTACTATATCGCTGTTTCTCTCGTAATAGCCAACATACATAGAGTCCTCAATCTAAAAGTCTTCAATGTTCAACATACACTCGAATTGATGGTTATTCTTCTTCATTCTGATAATAAGTCTTGTGGTAAATGTCTACCCGCACGTCTCATTATCATTTATCGTCTCAATAAGATGACTCTTATGCATCGTTCACTCACGAATATTCCTCGTCAGGCCACCCACAGTCTCCCCCATTTGCCCTGTATCTGCTCAATAAGAGCTACCTGCGTGGCCAATCTGCGACCAGACTATCTTGAGTTCCTTGCCACCTAGTATCTCACTTTATCCCTTAACGTGGAACATCCACTAATTCGATCTCGTCTATATTTTCACACCCCCTTCCTTCTAGTCCAGTTATTATATACACCATCTCTGATCGCTCCTAATCGGTTTAATCCGAGCCACACCTCTTATTAATCCTCTTATATCTCTAATACCTCTACTCACACCCTCCATCCTTCGCCTATGCAGTTTCCTCTCTACTTTCTCGGCCCTTCACGACCCCGAGCCATTGCTTTATCTTCTACCCACGAATACACCTCTTCTATCATTCAGACGCTTTTCGCAACTACTATATACTAACATTCATTCTGCGATTATTATGGAGACTGATAATGAATGTATTTGTGATAAAGTCAGTTTCAATCGTCTTCCCATTCTACTATACACTTTTTTTCTCCCTCAAAATCCTCATCTCTCTATTCAGTGCTTAGTTCTAACAGATCTTTCTAGAATGCTGAATAAGCATCAGGCGTATTGGAAGTTGGAACATAGATTCTCGTTTTCCTATTCACTTATCCTAATCTTTCCATTCCAAGCAGAAGAGAGTGCTGTAATAGGAACCGTTACTCTGTCTATCACAGTTCTAAATTCGCGATCTCAATTTATACCGAACCCATAGTGCTCCGTGACCATCCATTGCCGTAAATCTCCTTACTGCAAACCAATCTTCTGGCCTCTTGCCACACACCAACCAAATCTCTCCAACACATTCTGTCACCATCAGTCCTTACCTCCATATTCCGATCCTGATGTTCTCGTATGCTATAATATTCCAACTGAAAATCATATTGCTTCTTTTCGCTCCATATTTTCTCTAGACCTCCAGACCCTGAACCATCCTGCATCTTCTCTTCCCCCGCTCTTCTCTCTAGGACCATCCTTTACCCCTCATTACCTATTTGTACGTATGCAATGGCGCTCTCTGCATATCTATTGATCACATGTTACTAGATAGCCGGTGGTCCGCATGCCTCATATCCCTCAATCGATTGTGAGGATGTGCCATTCTGTGGACCCTCCTTCAGTCAATATATTCTCATATCAACGTCTCAGACCTATCAACCTTTCCTCAATGAATGGAGTCGGTTCGGATATTCCAAGCTGATTACGCCAAACAATGAAGCGCTCTTCCCTAACTAACTAATGCGGCTCCCTTTTATTATCTCGTTAAATTCCTATTCCATCTAAACATCTTTACAACCCTTTTCAACTCTCAACTTCCCCTTAGACCCATCTGGAATTCCTCAATTCTCCTCTCTTCCTATACGTATCGCTTCGGCACTTCAAACATTTACGTGCGAGTCATACTCCTACCTACTTACAATTGATCTTATTGTTTCCGCCTCTTAGAACTACTTGAGAACTATCCACTGTCAATTTACCTGTAGCGCACCTCACTGCTCTCCAAGCCCCTCTAATTTGTGTTTCCTCCATTTTTCTTACTGTTATACGTCTAGCTTTCTTCAAAATCGCTCCAAAGAGATCAACATAACCGCTGTTGTTGATGGGGCGATTCCTTCTTTTTCTGTCAATTTAGTCGGTCTGAGTTCGTATTACCTCCTCCTATCTTTATTCCTGCATTTCATAATACTCTTCTCACACTGCATCAAATCTAACATGCTTATTTACCACTCACGGTATCCGATGACTCGACTCTTCACTCTTTCAATTCAATCTGCTCCCTCTTTTCTTTTAGAATGCTCTCGTCTTAATTTTTATCCTTCTCTATTCTGCTTGATCTGGACAAAATGTTCCGTGGGTCGTCTCCAACCTGCTGAAATTTTATTCTTAACAGAACCAACTTCTACAACCTCCCTCTCTAAACACTCAACCTTTCCTATTCTTTCTTTTTGACGGTCTCTCGTGCTCTCTCTTGACAATTCCATAAACTCTACCTTGACCTTAACTATGACACAGAAAAAAAAGGTCTTGGACAAAGCTCACATCACTACACGGTTGCTAGTCGGGTCTATCAAAGAACGGGATTACGTGTTAGTTTGACAGACCTTCTTTCCAATTCCTCAGTTACTCCAGTTATACAAGTGTCTCATTTCGCCCTTTTTAGCGCAGTACTGTCTTCATTATCTGTGGGGTAGGCTTCCATTCACCCCGGCTTTGGTAGCCGAGTCGAAGCTCAAAAGCTTATAAACTTGCCGTACTTCTAGTTTCACTTTTACCCTTCTTATCTTGCGCCACCGAGTTTGGAGCTTTATCTCTTTTCGTTACTATATCCGTAGCGGCACAGTGCTCATAGAAGATTGGACTTCACTCAGCGTACCACCACCCTTAACGTACGCCTCCGTTCAGGCATGCAAGGTGCCGCTTGTCTTCCCTGGCACCGTGATTTTGTGATAAATAGTATACCCAATACTAGTCTCGCTGCGTGTCTTCTATCTTTACCTGCCATCGCTGCTGCTTCTGTGTAATTTCTCTCCATCTTCTTGCTTTTTCTACTTCAATTTACTACTTCCTCTACTTATATCCACGTCTAATGCTGTATCTATGGCTAGATTTGCTGTAAGTATATGACCACTTACCGGTCAATCACTCCCTCAATGAAATATGAGCTGTTCTTCCCGCGATCTCTCTCCTGTACACACTTGGAACAACACCTAAATTATATTAAATAACTAAAATTTATAAAACTAAATACAGTAAATTCGTGAGACTAAACACCCATCGATTATCCTAACCGACATCACCAACAATGTGAGCCACTTCGTGACACCTGACCATTAATTAATGAGCCAACGAGGAAGCTGACGTCGCCTGATCAAAAAAATATATCCGCACCGCACAATCTCAAAATCTCACCTTCCAATCCCGATATCTACCAAGGCAATCCATCTAAAACCCAGAGAACAGTTCATCAAGTAGCATAAGATAACTCTCAAATTCTTCATCCTAATTTTCAAAACAGAGGAATGTAAGCCTAACCGAATTAACATGGAGATGCTGCAACAGAACCCAGTGACTATCTCCAGCAGTGATCCGCATGTGAAAATAGGCCAAAGAAATTTTTCCATCATTGATTATCCCTCTTTCTGCTTTGTTCATATTCCCAACCATAATCTTATCTCCCCCCTCCCTCCGTCATGTCACTCATATCAACCGATTCGGTAGATTTTTCAGGTTCCCTGTCAAAGTGAGAAACATGATTCTATATCATCTCCAGACCCCGAGATACAGGACTCTCCCACAGTCTTAGTCTGAATAACTAATGTTATTGCAAGTCCATCAATTGATGATATTTTCGATATCTTGCTTTTTGACCTCACTTGACCTGCTCCGATATCAATTATCAATTAAATACCGTTCTTTAAGCCGCTATCATATTTCATTTATAAAAATACAGTTTGTTTATATCAGTCGTTCCTTATACCCATTTAAAGATTTCAATTTAAAAGCAATTTAATCTATAACTTAACGTCTCTTCTCTTTCCTTTATTCTTTCCTTTTTAACTATTTAAATTAAAGAATCTTGTAAATGTCAATCATGTTAAAACATAAAAGAGCTATACCTAAGCCTTGTTATACTATTACGGGAAATTGGTATAATGAATATTTCTGAATAAACTAACCAAACCTTATATACAAATCTTATTTTATTTATTATGAATTTCCCTCTATTTTCTTATTGTACCTTCGCTTAAAGATACTCCATTTCCCCTAATCTTATTATAATATACAAATATCTTGCCACAGACCAAAATGAAATAAATGACTAAGCTATTGTTGTACAGAATGTTGTTATTACAACTCCTGAAGTTGACCCCTTATTTCATATCACAAACATTTCTATTCTTATATTGTTATCTTTATATATATTTAATTAATAGTATCGTCATCGGTTATCGTCACATAGAAAACAAATAGAAGCTATCGTATCGTCCACCTCTCTTCCTGGTATCGTACATCTAATATATATTATATATATATATATAATAATATATATATATATATATAATACATATAAGTAAGATATATATATACCTTATATATACTATATATATATATATATATATATATATATATATATATATACCGTAATATATATATATAATATAATATACTATATATAATAATAATATAACTCTTTGTACGCTCCCTCTGGTCTTATCCTCAGCATCCCTCAAGTCTTTATTGCCCTCTGTTTTCTTTCTTTCAATTAGCCAGGTGAAACTTATATATCTCTCTAGCATTCCCTTTTCATATTACTGAGCCGAATTATTTTGTTTTATTGCATCTCATTTTAGATAGATTATCATATTCTTCAATATTACACTCACTCCCTTACCTTATGTGATATGTCCTACCTATATCAAGGCGACAACTATAATTAAGTAATATATATTATACACCTTATCATGCATAAATCATACAATTTTTTGACGTAACAATCGTCATCTATGATATTTTATATCAACGATCTTACTATTCCTTTTTACTTATTAATAATCGTATTATACTACTTAATACCCTAAAGCTACAAATATTTATTATTACTTCTTTTAACCTCACTACTAATAATATTATTAATCGCTATATATAGTATTAAAACATTATATATACTATTTACAATATATTTATACCCAACGTTATTTGGTATTTTCATATATTATAATATAAATAGTAGTTTCTATATTATATCATAATATAATAAAGGTGGTTAGCTCTTTAATAAATACACTATATAGTAAGACCACACACTCATTTAAATCCATATTATCTCCTTTATAGCAAAATAAGCACTACATAATATAAGATATACAACCATCAACATTTCCTATATCTAATATCAGAACGCACAATTATATGAACACAATAGTGACAATAAATAAGAGTTAGAAATTAGTTAATACACCCGTTAACCTATTCAAACTATAAACTATACTTCAAAAATAAACAATAATATCAAATATATTAATAAAGGTCCAATATCAAAGAATATAATTATCAAGCACACATATAACTCAATCAAATTAAAAAGAACATAGAGCAAACAATCGAACTTCCAAATCATAACATAATTTACATCTAAAATCAACATCAATAAAATTCATATCATAATAGACTTAATATATCCTTTCCTACTGAATTAAATGAGAAATCTATCCAAATATGAGGTAAATAAGTAGATATCCTATGTCACCTTAATATCATCCTCATTACTTCCTCCTTACCTTAAATATATATACCCTAGTCTTATTTCTCTCCCCACCACACCTTACATATATTTATATATCCCTAATCATTTATACTTGATCTACTCCGATCATATTACTTCCGATAGTAATACTAGTAGTTACCTATATATTATGTATCTTCTCATATTACCTTATACCTTCCGTTATAAAAACAGTTCGATCTCTTTTCTGATATATAATCAATGGATAGTAACGGGTATTCTACTTACCAATATTATTAGGAGTAATATATTATCCTTAATATTTGGTCATAGAATGATATATAAGAGATTTAGAAAAAGAAAAAGGCTATTGCAAACACAAGATTCACACCAGGGAAGAGGGGTTGCAAGATTGATCCACCTCGATGAAATGTTCCCTCCTTTTCCCCTATTTTTCCCCGCTTCAATTATGATGTAGTTTAATTTTAATTATAACTCTTCTCTTTTCTTTATAGATAAAACTTGGTTTAAATCCAAAAACATACCAGGGTTAAATGCCACTTATATCGTCTCTTTCTAGTTTTAATTTGACCTTGAGAGTCGTTACAAGTAAACTTTGCGTGCGGTATACGAGGGACCAAACACCGTCAATGATTCGCGAGCGCATGCATTCAATGTCTTAACAAAAACTACACTTAAATACGAGATTCTCAGCTATGTTCCACCTCTTCTCATAACCACTCGTAATTAAGTGAAAATCATTTTATACTAACCAACAATCGAAATAATCCCTTAAAACCCACCCGATTCACATCCTAATTCTGAGTAGACTGAGTTTATCAAGCTGCCTACTCTGCTCTACTCACAATTATGGAAGAACTCGAGGCTTCATTGTTATTACAATGTATACAGTAGATCAAAGGGGGAAAAAAAGAACCATGCATATACATTACAAAAAACGAAGTAAACTATGGAATGGGAAAAAATCTCATAATTTGGTTTCTGGCAGAAGAAAGAAAATAAAACCAGCAGTTAAAATCAGGTTAAGTTTAGGAAAAGGCATTCAAATTGTGCAGGTATTTCTATAATCTACAATCATTAGAGCAAAGAAGCAAATTAATTAACGATTAAGAACTAATATGAGGAAAAGGACCAAATAAGTCGATAAATAGCAAGTATTTAAAATACAAAGAAATAAAAGAGAAGGATGAGGATTTATGGACGATTACAAAATACAGGAGAGAGAATTCGCCTGGTCTGCGCAGTGGTTCTGTGGAAGATTTACCGTTGCTCATTAGTTGAGAGCAGCAAACCTTTACTAATGGACAGAAACAACTTACTCTATCGTATTGCGGAAAAGGAGACTGAAACTTTAATCACCGATAGACCCATCAGAACGGTGATCGAGAGGAAAAAAGAAAAAGAGAAAGAATGGTGGTTTAGTGAGAAAGATCAAGAAAAAAAGGATTGAACTTGAAAGAAAAAAATCCTACATATCCAGATTCGTTCAAAAAATGCATGATTTGCAGATCGGAATACCATTTCGCCTTCAAGTTTCCTCACAGAGCTAAAACAATTAGGATAAAGGCTGAAAACATTAAAATAAAGGCTGCAAGAGCAAAGATTTGAGGCAGAAAGAATAGAGAGAAAGAATTGAGGAAAATGAAGACCGATGCATTGAGGAAAAGAAAGAGAAAACATCAGGGCCATATGATACCCCTTGAGCCTTATTGACAGCTGTTGTAAACGTCATTTATTGGGAGAGAACTAGCAGGATAGTGGGATTTGTCTGGAGGAAAAAAGAAATGTTGCAACAGATGAGGAGAAGAAGAACTATATTTTGGTGAAAAGAGTATCATGTTGAGATAATTAACATACCAGCAACAATCGTGGATTGAGTTTTTATCGAAAACTGAATGCGTGTAAGGAATTTCCTGGTTGTAGGAAAGGAGAATGAACGGCCAGGAATGAGTAATAGACATGAAGAAGAAAAGATAATAGACATAGTGTTCGCCAACAAAAAGGAGTAAATTTCGGAAAAGTAAAGACTCTAATGATCAACTAGATTATTACCCAGGAACAAATTTCGCTTGGATCCGAGAGGGCGGTAAGAAGATTTGAAAATCTCTAAATATGCCTATGGTCAAGGAATCTTCACATATCAATTTGTCCATCCTGGATTGAAATATGTGTAACTGATCCTGTACGCAGTGAAAAAAGATACCCTAAAAAAGAGAAGAAGAAGTATACGCAGAGTCTAAGACATGCAAGAAAATTGTGAATGTGTGCCATCCCCGGTTTAAAGACTCTAGCCAGACCGTCGTTGGCCTTCCTGGAGATGTTTAATATAGTCTGTATGATTTGGAGTAGAAGAGAAAAATCTTATTGAGGACGACCCAGCGCAACTCCGATTGCCAGGCAGCTGGATAAAAAGCAAGAAACCGGAAGAAATTACAAAGAGGATTATGGAAAAAGATCAGTTTATTTGGTGCTCCAAAAGAATTGTTTAGTGACAGTGGACTAATCTCAAACAGAGAAAATGAGAAAATGACTGAGATATTGATAAAAACAAAAAATTACACAGCAAGGAGTCTTTACAACGTTTATGTGAAAAGAATGTAGTCTCTTTAAAGACTCTACCGGAATTGAGGAAGAAGGGATCCATCCTCGAAATAGTTATGTTCCGGTGCAGACGAAAAATAGCCTTCCGATGCAAATGGTTTCCCCTAACATCTTTGTTTTTGCAGACACTAGTTACCAATCTTACTAGATTAGAGAAGAAAAAGTTGAACATTGAGAAGGAGAAGAGAATGCGTGCTGAGAACGTGTTGGCCGCGCCTTCATAAAGCCAGAAATACACATTAGACAAAATCTGAGGAAAAAAATAAAAAACACTCGACAAAATGTGAGGGAGCACCATATTGAGTTAGCGATACCGAAAGAGTATATTATAAACGAAGAGAAAAGGAGAAAGAGAGAGATAGGAGGTTGTCGGCAGATTAGGAAAAATCATGTCGTAAACACGAGACTATTAGTAGAAATTATATAGAGTACATATCCACGAGACCTAAGATACCCCACGGAGGGAGGAAAAGAATAAGGGAGAACAATCACCAGAAAAATAGAATATAGATGGAGAGGGATCGCCCTAAAATAACAATACTTAGTAAACAATCGTAGTAGTGAGATAAGAAAAAAGAGAATATTACAGATTACAGAAAACAAGAGATCCCATACTCCCCAAAGAAAAAACTTTAAACAAGGAAAAAGTATAAAGGAGAAAAATATGAAGAAAAAAGAAGTAATTTCAAAATAGTTATAAGCGGAAAACCACCAGTAAGAAAGTAAATGAAGTTTCAAACGCATAAGTTGCAGATGTAGACCCCAAGATAATTCAGGTTAAAAATAAAAGAAGAGAACAATCGGAAGAAAAAAGCTAGAGAGGAATAGGAAATGGAAGATATAGAGGATGTTACGGTAACTTCTCCAGAAGCAAAATTATAAAAGCAAAAAAGAATAACTAGTGAAGAAATAATGACGTTTATGAGGTGTAAGAATAAGTACAAAAGCACCTCTCATAAAATGGGAATCGGACCAGAAGATGAAAAAGGAATAAAATATGGAAAGCTAATTGTGTCAAAACGAAAAAAAGAACTTTTGCGCTATCCCCCAAACATGTTCTGTGAGATTATGAATTTGCATGACATCATTGTTTTATGATGGAATAGAACAATCGATATAAACGGCTTACCTCCAAGGGAAGATTGGAAAGAATGTGGGTTAGGCTCCTTAGAAGACCGAAACAAAAGTGTATATGGAAACTAAGGAAAACGTTACGGGTTAAAGATGCTGCCAACGTGTATGAGAGTGGACGATCCTAAAAATCTGGAGTATCAGAGTAAACTGAACCACGATTTCTACTGGAGAGAAAAGGGAAACTCGCGGGTATAATGTGTAACGATTTTTGCTACGGAAGGTCAGAAGAGTTTTGTCGGTCGAGTAATAAATCTTTAAAACATAAATGAAAGTGGAGGTAAGAAGAGGGAGATTCTTATATAGAACATTTAAGTGTCTAAAGAAGGAATCCCCTATACAAACGGCGTATGTAATAACATAAATACCTGACAAGAAAGAACTACAAAGGACACACCTCGACATAACAAGAAAGGAAATGGACAATTAATCCCTTATTGAAAAATGAACTGGTCAAGCAACATACTCGTCCATTGCCACCCAGTAGCCATATAGCAGATACTGCAAAATGGGACTGCCAGGAATGAGGAACTATCAGCATATTGAGAAAAGTAAAATGAGAATTGGGGAATACGATTCAGAATCTAAAAGGGAATTAAAGTTAGTTTCTATACGACCGCGTCATGAGAAAGGTATCGAGATAACCCGGGATCCCCAAATCGGAAATGAACGTTTAATGATTTATCTACTAAAATTTAAATTTTTTCCATTCCATAATGAGATATTTGACCCAAACATCTATCATGTTTAACCATTATATTTTTAAATCAAATATAGTAACATTAAATATTTATAAGGAAAATGCTTAAAACAATGAGCTGTGGTCCAACATGTCCCCTTTATTTTTTGGTCAATACAATTCCACATCAAAATTGAATCTCTACCAGGCTTGCATATCGAATTCATCCAAAACTCAAATATGTCTTTTTTTAAGTTTACTTATACAATGGCAGACCCCACTGACAAAGAGATGAAATGAAGGTTGAGGGACACTGAGAAGAATTGAAGAATTGGAGAGAGGTGGAGAAGAAAAGTATAAGTGTTAAGACAGATAGGATGAAGAAGGAGAAGAGGAGAAAAAAAAACAACACATACAACAAGCATCACCCAAAAGGAGTTGAAAGATTAACACCTCGAGCGAATGGTTGTGTATCTGGATTCAAATAAGTTTGTTTGTATTTAATTTAAATTTATATTTTCTCTTTTATACACACAAACTTTGTTTATAAAATACCAGTTTATAATGATATATTTCTAGTGTTTTAAGTGTATTAATAGTTTAATTAAAACTTGCTGGCGGATAACAGACCAAACAAGTAGATCCGGCGGGTGCATGCAAAACAACCTTAGAAGAGATCTCCTCTGTCCTCTTCATAAACATATAATTAAGTGAATCATTTTTATCTAACGCAACAATCGAAATAATCCTTAAACCCCACCCCGAAATTCGACATCCTAATTCCGATAGAGCTGATATCAATAATATTATATACGTATATATACTATATATATAAAATATAGATTATAATATTTAACAATATTTGTTAAAATTTTAAATAGGTATAATAAGCTATTAGATAACAATATTTGTTAAAAGTAGTTTTCTATTTTTTGATAAAATGTGAGTATGTATTTTTTTATAATATTGATTTATATATAAAATATATATATTATATATATATATAATATATATTATATATATATATTAACATATATATATATTATATAAAATATATTATATATAATATTTATATTAGGCGAGATGATGGTATGATTGGTTTGAATTTAATAAAGCGTTATGGCAGTATACCAAGATGAGAACGTAAAGTACCTTGTTATAAGGTAAGGAAAAAGGAACTTAAAATTATAGGGAATAATTTATTGAGTTTGTAAACGGATTATGCTTATTTTGGCGAAAGAGTGCGCATTGACTGAGGTATGAATTGTAAGAACAAGTGCCTAGCATGGTAGAGATTGGATCAATCTTACATAAACAAAGATTAGAAAAATGAGGAGAAGCAAGAATAAATATATATTATGTTTTATGATTTACAACAGGCTTATAGAGTATTAGGGAAAGCTTATGCAGTATTTAGTAATATGTGTTGTGTAGCCTCTGAATTGATTTCAAAATAGATGACGATAGTGAACGGTGAAGAATTAAATGGTGGCCAATGGTATTTGGATTAATACGGATAGACAGTTTGTTATCTCCCTTGTATCAAGTTGTATTATGGGGATGGGTTATGAAAGAATGGAGTGGGGATGGCAGGAAATGGTGTAAATGAGGAGAAGTGGAAGATGGAGTGCACCTACCTATGTATGCGATGATTGGTTCTTGTGCGAGTCGAAGGGAGTGAGAGATTGTGAGAATTGCAGGAGTATGTAAAAGGAGCGTCGAAAGAAACGAGATAAGGTTAAGTGTTATGTTTGAGTGAGGACCAGCCTCATGTGAAGTATTTAAGATGATGAGCAGCTGATCAGTGTCTGTTTAAATATTAGGTATGTGGTGATGAAAGAAAACGGATGAGCAAGGTATAGAAAGTTGAATTCAGAGGAATTCCTGTGCAATTATAATTCGTGTGTGAATGGTAAAGGGACTAAGTCTGAGGGTATGTTTAAGGGTAAGTTGTTACCTGTATTGATGTAGTGAGACTATGTCTGGAATAAGAAATAAGATCTAAAGCAAGGTTCAGAAGACAACTTAGGGCCATGCTAGCTGAAAGAATTTATAAAATGCAGATATGAACTATTAGAGAGTTTGTGTTAAGAAAGGGAATGAGCAGATAAATAAATATTTGATGACGTTTGTATGTGGAAAAGGATGAATGAAAGTCGGTGGTTAGCTAGATAATTGAGATGTGTGGGAGAACCACCGCTGGGAGACCGAATAGAATGATCCGAGTACGGGAACGATCTGAAGGAGAGAAATGTAGTTGCGAGCGAGAATAAAGGTGCAATAGAGAAGCGATTTTGTATGGGGCATGGTTGTGGCCCACCTGGCCAGGAGAAACGCTTACATTGACGATTTACCATAGTGAGGTCCGTCGCTCCATGATCTCTTGGTGATTTCTGTCTGTGACGAGTTTCCACTAATTAATGGTACTGACGTAAGCGCTTCTGTCGACTTTGTCATGTTCCCTACTCTTCTCGATGCTTGTACAGCACCCCTTACCCCAATCTGGGGCAAAGAAGATGGTGCATGAAGTAAGTAACACGATATATAACGTATGTCACACCATATATCAAGCAAGTCTTTTTGTTCCAGGCTTATGTCACACAATATATCAATATATATATAATATAATATAGTAATATATATTATTAGACTGACAATTAATCATCTTCATCAGCAAAATCTGCATATTTTTCTCAATCGTCATTGTCATTTCTGTCCGATGTATTTTGCGATTAAGTGAGGAAAATATACACCGAAACTTGATGTAAAGTATTATGTTCTCCTACATCATAATTAAACAGCTCAAATTTTTAAAAGTCAGTAAATTTTCATTACACTAATATTAAAATATTCACATTTTTAAAACTAAAATCATGTTTTATAAATATTACTATGTATAAATTACATCAAAAAGTGAAATCAAGTAAGCTATATTATGTATTAAATAAATCATATTCTGTATCAGGTAAGATTATATTATGTTAAGTCAAACAATGAATATATTATTATTATATTATGATATATTATTATATATATATATTATTAGTATTAATATATATTATTATTATTTATTATTATTATTATTATATTATCATATTATTATTATTATTATTATTAATAAAAGTTAAGAAACAAAAACCAAGTAATAATATGAGAAAAACTTTTATTGTATTAATCGGTTCTAAGATTTACTCATTTAAATAAGAATGAAGGTAACAATTTAATTCTCTTTATATAATAAATGTTAAATTTATTAAAAAATATAAATTTTTAAAATAAACTTTTTCGATTAATCGTCATCGTCAAAAAATCTTAATCGTCCCATCACTAATATATTATATAAATATATAAATATATGATAATATATATATAAATATATATATATAAAAATATTATATAATATATATAAATATATATAATATATATATACTATAATATATTATATTATATAGTAAAAAATACAAATGCAAAAAATGAAATATACTTATTCTTTAATGGTTTCTTTCCAAATGCTCTAATAACCACCTGCGATATTTTATTAAATGCCCAGTTTACGGCATTTATAAATGGAAAATGCCCTGGAACAAATGCCGCATTTTATAAATGCCTGCCCGTGCATGGTGGGGCCCAACATACATCCAATAAGTTGGTGCATCTGCCGTCTCTTGACCACAAAGCTCTCCCACCCCCCCCCCTCCCCCCCCCCCCCCCCCCCCCCCCCCCCCCCCCCCCCCCCCCCCCCTCCCCCCCCCCCCCTCCCCTCCCCCCCCCTTACCCTTTCCTCCTCGCATTTTCTAATTTTTACGCAGAATTCTAATGGGCTATTAATGTTCCCTCTTCTCCTCAAATCATTCCTTAACCAAGACCATTCCTTATGTTATTATTCAGATTCGCTCATCGCCCTCCAAGCGCTTAAAAACCCCTTTTCTAAAAACACAATGTATCCGCTGTACAACAATTCTTCGCCTGCACATCTCCCGTAAGAAACAAATCATTTGAGTTGGAACCCTCTCAGAGGTGTTAACTGGCAATAAATCGCCATAGTGAGCCAAAATGGCCGCCTTCCATCAACTGATTACTATCCTGCTCTCCGACAAAACTTTCGATCTTAATTTGCGAGGAGTGCCTGACGAATGATCAGCGGAAGTGAAATTTAAAATATAATGCTTCACCTTGGTGAGTTGCCTTCCTCCCACCGACGAAAGGGCTTACCGAAACTATATTTGCACGCCTCCGTATGGCCACACGATATCACTCACAATCACAATGTACCGGGACCTCCTACGGTTCCTTACATCTCAATTTTGCCGTCCCATACCCTGCAAATCTGTTAGCTATCTTCACTGATTGTCCCAACATATTCTATCGCCCTCGCATTTCCTACTTTGTATGCTAATAGACCTTCTAAAAGACTGCCATTTATCGAATCTTCCAACTTCTAGTAGTACTCTATTTCTGTATCTCCCAAGAAGCAAATGATTCTTTACAACATATATTGTTATTAATATTAAGACTATTTATAAGGTAAGGATTATTTTTGACTGAATATCATTTCGCCTTTCTAAATCTTACATTCAAATATTATATTCAGACCCACCCCAAGATGTTGATTTTTGCACTCAGTGTTGGCGGGCCTTCTTAGTAGCTGGTGATCCTTCATTGACTCAAAATAATATATAAAATATAATAATATATATAATAATATAATATATATATATTATTTAATAAATATCATTTATCAAAAACAAATATGAGCATTAATATTTCTTAATATACTAATATCTATAGGTAGATTTGTATATAGATATATTATATAATAATATAATTATATTAAATATATATTAATAATAATATATACCTATATATCTTTCTTTCTTTCTTCACCACCCTATTTCCAATAATTGGTATAATGTAGCCACAAGCATCGAAAGAAAACTAAGTAGAGAGATGACAACATGTCGAAAAAAAGACTCGTTTATCCATTTTAGCACTAGAACTTATTAATATATAATATAATATATAATATATATATATATATATATATATATATATATATATATATTATATAATATAATTATAAATAATATATATATTAAATATATTTATATTGTATTTATAATATCTATATAAATAATTATAATATATATATATATATATATATATATATCTGTGGCAACTCTAAAAACACTGTTTTTTGAATAAATACTCTTCGAGTTATTCTCGGCTACTGCTATTCGGTTATACTAGTTACATTGGGTATCATTTTCCTTCCTTTCAGCAGTAACTGCAATTAATATTATTTAATGTTATGTTTCAATTATTAGTTTCATTATAACATTAATCCAAGACTCTGTGATCCGAAGAAAACTAGGAAATAAATGGACTGAGTTCTGAATGTCTAAAGCACCAGCAAAGTAAAATATAAATATTACAGTGATGCAATTAGCAAAAAAAATTAAGATAAAAGTGCTCTGAAAAAATCTGTAAAGCGCCTTGTCATATTCTGCAAATTCTTAGGAATCAAGTGCTATATACACCTAAGTATGGATCTACAGATGTAGAAGAAAGATCACTAATTTCGATGGCCTAGACATTCAACTATGAAAACATGGTTATCTGTTAACCACCCACTAAAAAACTCAAAAAAAAGTTCTAAATATACGTACCATAAAATGGCAGCTGCCACAAAAAGAAATTCTTATAAATAAATATCAAGTTTTTTTAGTCGGAACAACGTCTCATTTTAATTATTGAATAGTACTTTGTTGAAATGATACAAACCTTATGACCTGGTACTCCTCACCATCTCGAAAAAGAAAAGGGTGAAAAAAATAATTCGTTCAATATTGGTTTTCCATGAATATATATACTATAATTATAATATACTATATAATATATATTATATATATATAATAATATAATATAATAATATTTATTATTAATATATTATATATTCTTCAACAAATGAATGAAAAATGAGCTTATAAACATTTCACTAAGTAAAAAAGTATAATTTACAAAGATTTTTATTTTCGTTACATTTTTATAGGCAAGTATTGATTTTTTAAAAACGCCAAGGGCAAATAGCGGGTTTTTCAGTGGGTTTTTTCGGGGCGGGCCCACTCATGCCAACCCTATAATATATATATATGACAAAAGATTTTGTAAAAAGGAATGTTTGGGAGTTGAGAGATTGATTGTTTAAGATTAATTTTGAATTTGGTAACTAATCCTCATTTTCAGTATTTTTATTTTTGCTGCCTTCTATTTGTTATGTTCTAGTTTTTTTTAGAAAATGCTTTTGAAGGTTTTGAAGATTTGGTTATTGTTGTGGTGCGTGCTGATTTTAATTATTATGTTGCTTAAAATTATCACACTGAATTTACACAAGTAGGATCCCCCAAATTATTTAGTTAGCTCTTTTGAAAGACGTGAATTTTGGATATTTTATTTAGTGGAATAGCGATATTATTTAGGGAAATTTTGTGTTGATTTTCATCCACTTTTTTGTCTGCATCTGTTTATCTGAAATAGTTGTTAATTTTTTTACATTTTTGTATTATAATATGAAATTGGAGTAGTCTGTTTGGTTGCCATTGAGTTGTTGTGCGTACATTTGGAGCAAAATCTTAGTCTGGATGCCTGGTATAGTTTTTTTGGCATTCTAGGTGAAACTTGGGGTGAAATTTCGATCCGAATATTTAAGTGTCTAGATTTTTTATGAATTTGAAGGTTCCGCTATGTTTGCGTGTTTTTGGTCGGGATGCAGAGGGGGGCGGTTGGAGAATGGTCCCCAGATGAGGTGGGGAGGTGGATGAGGTAGAGGGGGTAACTGGAAAGGAGTAGTGGTGATAAGAATAGAAAGGTATGATGGGTTAGTGGGAGCAGGGTGAAAGAGGTATTGAGGTATTGGCGTTTAGTATGGATGAGGGTGGGTGTATGGAAGGAGGGAACAAGTTAGCCAGTGAAGAAGGGGGACGGGGGGGATAGAGCCACTAAGTGTAAAGGTGTTCTCGGAGGGTGTGGAGAAGAAGCAGGAAGAGGGCCCTGCGCGCACCCTGGGAAGTGCGTGAGACCAACCCATACGTTCGGGCCGTTCGCGAAAAAGATGAAAATAGAATGATATAAATATATATAGATGTAAAGAGAGAAATAAGATAGAGAGAGAATAGTAAGAGAGATGAAGTAGAGAAGATAGAAGAGATATACATATAGAATAGAGAGACAGAGATAGATAGATAGATAACATAAATAGATAAATATAAATAGATATATATAGATTAAATAACTCCTTGAAGAAGAAGAAAGACGAATAAAGAGAGACACAAAAAGAAAAGAAAAAAAGACCAATGTAAATACAAGTAGTTGAAAAGAGGGGTGCGGAATAAATACCGTGCAAAAAGTCACCGCTTACGCCTGATGGAGAGATGCGAACATTGAGAATTCTAGGAAAAGAATTTGCAGTGTAACCAGAAAGACCAAGACAGGAACACATCAATGCCTAACTGTGATGCAATGGCAGAGAGCCGGAAATAGTAGATGATGACAATAGAGAACTAAGAGACTAAAAGAAGAAAATAGATAAGGAAGAGATAGATATAGAAGATAAGAGAGATAATATAATAAAGATTGAAAGAGGTGCCTGCAATCACTCCGGTTATGGAAAATACCGAACGAAATGGACACCGATGCCCTCAAATGGGAGGAGGAGCATTGAATGGGAGTAAGAGAAATTGGCCGATAGGGGTGCGGATGATAATGATGGATTAGTGCCACGCGTAGCCGTGATAGACAGGTGATCATAAGCCCGGGTCAGTACTAACGTGGGGAGAATAAGTAAACATGAATAATAGTGTCGCGGAGCAGGCTGGACACTGAGAATCTGGTGCGATGCATACAAAGCGTGCGGACTTACTAAAAGGGGAGGTAAAAGGCTGTGTGCCTTTACCCCATAAAAAAAAATGAAAGCATAAAGATGCAAAATGAAGGAGAACTAAGTCAAGAAAATATAAGAGCAACCTCATACATGGGACAGGCGGCGCCACAATGTCAGAACAGACCACGTCGTAGATTCGCGAACCGGCGGAAAGGAAAAAGGAGATCAAAACCCAATGAAAAAAAAAAAAAACGTGAACCCTAACATGGGGAGTAGCCTCAATGAAGTGAAAGTGGACCCGAAGGCCGTGCAAGATGTACAGAGTGAATAAATAGAAAAGAGGCCCATAAAAAGATAAACTAAAACGGAACCTTATTGTAACTTTTAGGTTTTAATTAACTTAAATGATATAAGATTTTTTTTTCTCTTATCTATTTTTACATCGAGAATTGACAAAATGATTGCTCCACTCAAGATTTAGCAATAACTTACAGTGATAAGAAAAATATATGTTAAGAACCTCTTAATATTATATACATACAAGTTCTATTTTGGTATATATTCCTGGTGATCCCATATCTTCACAATCTAGCGTGTTCAAATTAACTTATGGTAAAATTATGTGTATATTAAATCTCAATTAAAATATTTTTATGTTCTTCTTCTCTCAATTATTCTACTAATCAAGATTTATTATAAATGTTTAATAACAAAAAAAATAAAATCATTTATAATATATTTCAAATTCATTTTAAAGATAGTATATATATTTAATTACTAAAAATTTTAAGACATTAACAATAATTTTAAATAAGAATGTTTCCAAATCTCACTTTCACAAATATAACCTTATTTATGATTCACAACAAGTCGATAATTTTCTAATATATTAATTGACGATTAATTTTAATAATCTATATTATGAGATCATCTAATATTCTCTCTTCATCCTCTAGATCTGGCAACAGTAGATAGGAGCCTGACTATTCATTTTTTACATTCTAACCTGATTTTAATACAAATATAATAACAGTTTCTATTTTTCCGTATTCTCATTTTCAACCCCTTCTTCATATTTACTCACTTATCTTTTCCTCTAAATAATCCATCATAACAACTGTATCCCTAATTATTGTAAGCGCAAACTTGACCAGACAGCTTTAGTCCCGTGCACATTACTTGTCCCTTTTGTAGAGGCCCACATCCAGGAATTAAATGTCCCCAAAGAACACCTCCTAGACAAGAGACAGCTGACCCCAGACCTCCGACAGAATGTTCCCCTCGCGAGGTCTTAACGGGAGCAGTGAAAAAAATTACGTATTCTCCCACTCACGCTACTGATGTACCTTACGATTCACGACCTCAGACATCACGACCTGATGAAAAACCCCTTCCTCAACGAAGCTTTTTCGATCCCTGCGACTATTGTGGGAAACCACACTATGAAAGACGATGTCGAGGGATTAGTCAATCACACCCCGAGGAGTTAAACTACTAATCTCCCCAGAAAAGTCATTCTGAGATGACCCCAGTGATAGACTCAATCACGGACTTAAAAACCACTAATACTGTTACTAACGTAGACCATAGACAACTCACTGACGTTTCTTTAGCTACTGATCTGACATTAACACAGCCTGACGATTCCACTACTGAAAGAATAAATTTTAGATTTTTCACAACTGACCCTTTGTTACTCTGTTTCTTTTTCCCCAAATAGCTCTGTTACTGAATGTATGGTTGACAGAGGTGCTGGAGTTAGTCTCATAAGCACCACACTACTCGATGACCAATTGAAAAATGTACCTATACAACCATCCTCTGAAATTAGGATCAAATCCATGTGGGTTGGTATGTAACCATATTATTCCCATAATCTCTTATATAGAATCCCCTTTCTTTTTTTATGATAGTAATTACTGTACCAAACCCGTAATCTTTTTAGTGATCCCTACAGAAATGATGCTGTATTCAGTTATTCTGGGAGCTGCCGCATTAAAAGATAATGCATTATTGCCTGACCTGACTGACAAGTGTTTAGTCTGTTGGATAGAAAATAAATTACTGTGTATAGCTAAAGATGAAAGTTCCTCCATAGCCTTTTTCAATTGTGTTAACATCCATTCAGTTACTATATCCCCTTATGCGTGTCGGTTAGTGGATGTTGCTTGCCCTTCTTTACTTTCTTCGCCTTCGCCTTTCTCTACCTTGATCGGGTTTCGGGGTATTCCGATGGGTAATATAAACCCAGTTTCTGGGGTATTGGATCTATCCCTTCCCAGTCAAATAGCTCTTATGAATAGCTCAGATAGACCTGTCTACCTATGGAAAAATACTGTAATTGGTCAGGGTTTTTCACTTAAGGAGGAAGATCCTCTCCAGATAAATGTAAAATTAATAAATGCTCCATCTAGTATATCTGCACCTGTAACTGAAAGATGGGATGTTGCTAAAATACAAGCAGATTTTCATTTTTCCGATATTCCTATATCTGAATCCCAAAAGCAAGTACTCGTCGATATTCTCCTGAAACACAAATCAGTTCTCAGTTTGGGAGATCATGATGTGGGAATTGCAAAGAAAATCACCCACTCAATTGAATTAGAAAACTCTCGGCCAGTAAGGATACCCGTACGTCGTTTTCAGGGTCCACTTGCCCAGGAAATTGAAAATCAATGTAAAGAACTCTTGGAGCAGAAAATTATCCGGCCCAGTAAATCTCCGTACTCAGCCCCTGTAGTTCCAGTAAGAAAACCCGATGGAAAACTTCGTTTGTGCATTGATTACAGGAAACTAAATAATCTCACGAAACCGGATTCTTTTCCTTTGCCCAATCTCATTGACATGATCTATAACATGCATGGGAATAACTATTTCTCTACTATAGATTTAGTTCGAGGATACTACCAGGTAAATATGGAACCTGATAGTATCGAAAAAACGGCTTTTTCTACTCCATTCGCGCAGTATGAATATTTAAAAATGCCCTTTAGAGTGAAAAATGGGCCTGCCACCTTTCAACGGGGTATGATGTTGGCCTTGACTGGTTTACCATGGTCCAAGGTGATGGTGTATTTAGATGACATTATCATCCTTGGAAGAACTGTGGAAGATCATTTCCATACCTTGGAACTTGTATTAATAGCTTTAGAAAAGAATGGGTATAAATTAAAACCCAGTAAAACACACCTTTGTCGTACTGAGGTGGAGTTCCTAGGTCACCACATTTCCCCTAAGGGAATCGCTCCCCTTATGAAAAATATTAAAGGGGCGTTAGACTTTCCTATACCTACTACAGTTAAAAATCTCCGTCAGTTCCTCGGGATGCTAAATTTCTAGTCAGCAAATAACAATGCAATTGGACTGCTCGCAAATTAGCAAGCCGTTATCTTGCCAGACCGGGAGTAAATCAGTAAACTGGACTCCTGAGTGTCAACAGGCTTTCGAAAAACTTAAGCAAGCTTTAGTGAGTCCGCATCATCTGGGATTCCCTGACTACAGTCCTGATGTGTCCCCTTTAGAATTACATGTGGATGCTTCTGATATGGGTGCTGGAACTTGTCTTTCTCAAATTCAAGGAGATGAGCGAAAACCTATCGTATTCATATCCATGACATTCAATGGTGCCCAACGAAATTATGGCGTCATTGATAAAGAACTCACTGCCTTGCGGTGGGCTGTAAAATCTCTCCGGCCTTTTCTTCGCGGTGTTAAACTCATCATATTCACTGACCATATATGCCTCTCATTTATTTACAAAATATGAGTTTGGTAGATGGCAGATTAGCCAAAACTATGGAAGAGCTCGATGAATATGATTTTGAAATTAGGTACATTTCAGGCACAAAAAATGTTGTGGCTGATGCTCTCTCTCGTTCTGCCATAGTTGAAAATACAGAACTCATCACCGACGGTGGTTCACCTGAATTCCTTCCCAAAGGTTATTTTCAAATCGAAATACCAGGTGGGGGTGACTCACTGTATAGGTGCTTTTCGATTTTTCTGTATAGTACTCAAGATCGCCATTTTGATATTCGTGATATTTTGACCCACGAACCTCAAGGGAATCCTATAAAATATAAAATTCAAGGAAACCATTTACCTAAAAGACTCCGGTTATTGAAATTTCCAGGACAATTACCAATTCCGGAAGTAATCACAGCCTTTACAGAGTTATATAAAACCCCTGTTTATATGTATTACAATAATCCGCGACCCATTATACATGGCTCCGGGTTTACGAATGATCCCTGCTACCTGAAATGTGTAGGTGGCATTCATTATAACTATTTGATGGCCACTTCCGTAGACTGTAATTACTAGTCTGCGGTTGGTTAAATTTTTATTGTTATTATTTGATGGTCTAAATCGAATTTTCACTTGTTTTGATTAATTTTAATAATTTCACATGAATATATTTTGTTACATGGCATTAAAATAATCAATTTGCCATAGTTGACTTTGTTTGATAAACAAGGAATTATTTTCCCTTTTAGCTCACATAGCCTTTTTAGATTTGATGATAAAAACAATTGGTGAATATTTGAATAATTCAATTAATAATAGCATTCTCAACTCAGTTATTTTATATTAAAATTATCTGGAGGTAAGATAAATTACTCTCATAGATTTAAAATTCATATAATTTCTTTTAATAAAAATCACACCTTCTGAACCTCATCACGATACTTTAAGACATAAGCCTTATTCTGTACAAGGATGCTTTACTCATCCCAGCTCACCCCTATTCTTCAGGAACTTAGGTGAAACTATAACTAATTCATATATAATGATTCAATTTTATTATAATTTGTGGGAATATGTTTTAGCACTTGTGGGTTATGATCCAGAGTCTAAGGCTGCCTAACACAACTGAACAGAAAACAACGTGTCTCTTGGTATGTCTTGAAACAGCCCAATAAAATCAACAAGGAAGTTAAGTCAATAGACAGGTGTTAGTCAAACGTCTGTTATGTGTATTCTTTATAGATATCACTTTTATACTTAGTTTTCATCTCGTTTAGGAACTGCACAGGGGTGAGAAAGATATTTGAAAACAGTTGTGATATTTTTTTATAGGATATATGGGTATCCTAACTATCCTTCCATATTCTTTAATGGTGATGCCATATTTCATCTCAGTAGTCTTGTTAATAGATAAAATAGTCACTGTTGGTCTGTCAGTAATGTAGATTGGATGGAAGTTACTTAGCATGGAAAATGACCCTAGGATTATGATACGGGATGGTTACTATATATTATCAGTCCTTACACTTTTGATGTCATCATTACAAATGATTCATACCAGCATATGGTACAAACTTTCTAAATGAATATTCTTTAAGATGTTCCATTACGCAAAAGGGAAAACATATTCTTTCTGCAGGAACAGTGAGCAACTCTTCTATAAAAATATCATCGCGTTTAGTTAAAATGCATATCACTACTCGTTTCTTTTAGCTTTCCCTATTTTAGTTTTCGTTATAAAGTATAACATTGAAACTTTATAAAAACGCAGGGGAAAGCTTAATCTTGGCTGGCGAGACATGTACGGGTTGCTTGCAATTCTCATCCTGGATAATTTAGATTGATACCAAAAAATTAAATTTTACAAACTTGAACAGAATTTTAGATTTCAATAGAGTAGACAAAATGACTTACTGTATTACTGTGTCTAAAAAAGTTTTGTGGGTTGGATCAGTTATATCGTTTTATTTCTTATATAATTATATTTTACGTTTTGGGGCGTAGCCCAATTATAAAATATACTTTACTTAATATACTTAAAATATTTAATATGATTAGAAACAATCTGTCTTTACTTTTAATTTTATTTTTTGTGTTTCAAATTTATTTTGTCTTTATTTAACAAGTTCTTTAAAGTGACTGTGCAGATTGCGACACACGTTAATTGGATACTTACCAAGGTTAGTCCTTATACGTTCTTTATAAAATAAGCTTAATTTCACATAATGATTTTTAGCCTATGTAATATCGTAATTTTAATTATTAAGCGTTAGCTAAATAAGATTAATTATGTAATACTTATCGTATTTCCTCTTTTAATAAACATTATCAGTTTCTTCAATCAATTTTCTCATATCTCAACGTATGTTTCTCCGTTACTATCGACGATATAATTACTTAATACCCCTATCTTCGAAGGGTAAGTATGTTAATTAAAATAATTACGATTTCATTTTATGTTATAAAAGTTTAAAATAAATATTATAAATCTGTTTCTAACATTTCTTTACTTGTTAATTAGAAAATAATTAATCAAAATATACTTTAAAAATTTCATTAAAAATTCATATAATTAAATTAATTCCACTGTTTATTGTCTTTTCTAGTTTTTAATGTTTTGGTCTAAAAGAATATTTCTGAAATATTCCTTCAGTTTTAATCTTCAGTTTCAGACTTTGGTCTGAGGTTTCGAACTTCAATTTTAAACTTCGGTCTGAAGTTTCATTTTTGGATCACGTATTTATTTTGGGTCACGTTTCAACCTTCAGTTTCAGACTTCGGTCTGACGTTTTTTTCTGAATAACAATTCAAACTTTGGTTTAAAAATTAATCTTGTAGTAATATAGCTGAACCTGAAAATTGTTCGTTATATTGCTCTTAAATCATTCATTTAAGTTTTTTTTTCATTGTTCATAATTCTAAGTACTGAAACAAAACTTAGTTTCATCATTTATTTAATACCATATTTTATTGTCTTGAAAATTGACAATATTCGTCGTTCGGTTGTTCTCTTTTCTCAATTTGCCCTTTAATAATTGTAAAGGGCATAATTAATATTTATATAACTGTTTATGTTATCTCTCAATTTCTTGGAAAGCGCAACAGTGACAGCTAAGCAAAGTCCAGAGACTTGTTTTCCTTGGACTAGTTAGAAGAAAAGCTGTTGGAGCCGGTGAAAACTTCAGCCTGCCTCAGTAATTCTTCGTTTAGGGCTGTCTCGGTCACCAAGGCTTCAACCCTCTCAGGTAAATTGAGTGTTTCATCAATTGTAAACGTTGATAGGATAATTCACTTAACTTTAGATATTCTACGAAAAATTGACTTGAAATTCCCAAAAGTACGGTGTGTAAAATTAACTTTTTACAATCCGTTACATAAATACAAATTGAATTGGCGCCCGAACAGGGACTTTGTTTCTCTTGTCGGGTTGCGCTTAATTCACATCTTGTGACTTTGTTCACACTCTAATTCGTCGCGATTTTCGTTTATATCTTCGTCCTTTCAACATGATGAAAGACCAAATCAAAGAAAAAGATTCACATAAGGTCGCTGCTGCAGTAACTGATGATATTAGTTCTGCAAGTGCGTTGGATCCAAATGCAATCGTGGATCCACCTAAAGAAAATACAAGAATTCCTCAGTCTCCTCGTTCCCAATATCGATCTCACTCACCTGCAGAATCTGTAGATGAGAGATAAAAAGGAAGTCGATAAAGACTTATTACAGAACTTATCTGACATACCAACTTTGAAAAAAGTTCTCAATTGCTTTAAACAAGCCAAAGACACTTTAGAAGATAAGGTGCATCAACAACGCCACGGTGTTCCTGATTCTGACACTACTCATCCTTTATTCCGACGTGACGACGAGAGGGAAGGATATGAATCTTATCCTCCACTCGATTCTGATTTTTCAAGACCTTTCTCAAGGCGTGAATATGACAGGTATGGAACTTACCATCATGCTTCATTAGATAATTCTCATAATTCCGATTTCGTTCCTCCTGGATTCGATCCGTTACCTCCTCGACCTACTCAAAATCCTAACTGATATTCTGACTATTCACGTGGATGTGAGCAAAATCATAGTTCCCGTGAACGTGAGCGAAATCTTTTATCAGAAACTCAATTTCGTCATTCTCCTTCACAAAATCTTAATAAACCTCAATTACCCACATCGTATTATAATAAAGATAACTATTCACGTGATCGAGCGTATTCGTATACTCCGATTCCTAATCGAGCGCGCGCGGTTCAATTCGACTATTCTCGTGATTACTCTCGTGAGTACACCCGTGATCACCCTCGGGACGATTTTTATAGGCCGCTTCTTCAACCGCCTCAGCCGCACCAACGACCGTTCGGAAGACCTGATCCACCATCAGATTCTCATGATCCTCATATGTATTCCGGTCCGCAAATAACTATGCAATTGGACATGATGAGAGAAGCCATTGTTCTTCTAACTCAACTTCTAAAAAATAGCCAAAAACTTAAAGTCGTTGATCCTGGCAAGTTTAAATTCGAAGCCGATCAGGACTTTATCGTGTATCTTAATGACTTTGAGACATACTGTAGCCTCCACTACCCAAATGCTCCTCAGCAATGGTTGCGCCTTCTTGGTGGTCGACAACTAGAGGGTAAATTCTCTCACCAAGGATGACCGAAATTACTTCTCGGTCAGAGACGATCTTGTTCGCTGGTGGTACGACGAAGAACAAAAGAAAAAAGAGTACCAAATACAAAAGTATCACTCCGCTCGTCGACATAAAAACGAGAGCATAAAAATGTTTGCCCTCCGTCTTGAACGTCTTGCTCGAAGAGCGTATCGCGGATTAGATATGCGTGAGCACGACTCTTTGCGCACTGCATTCCTTTGCAGCCTTCCTCCTTACATTGAAAAAAGTGTAAGGGAATACATCAAGATGCAACAACTTGGTGGTATTTACCGTGCACCATGGGAAAATATTGTGGGGTTTGCGGATTCTCTTGAAACCGACAATACTGAATTTCCGAATTCCATTTCCCAATCTTCTGATATTTCTCATAAGCCACCTAGTAAATCGTATGCCCTTGCCCTTCGAGATAAACCACATGACGAGCTCAATGAAACTGTTGAGTCCGTCATTCGCATCGATCATGTTTCACCAAATTGGGTGGAAAACCTTCAACAGGAGGACTCCAGGAAACCAATTCAATCCCGGAGTTATCGTCCTTCTAATCGTCCATCCCGTAGCCCTCCTAAGAATACTACTGGTTCTCGATATTATCGAGATAACCAACGTAGTCGTTCTTCAGAAACTCAGCCACTTCTTCTCGCGTAACATCCGATCTTGTTTGTGAGTTCTGTGATATCAGAGGACACAACATGCGAGAGTGCTACAAGTACCTTGGCCTTTGCAGTTACTGCAAAAAGAAAGGACATGTGAAGGCCGAGTGTCGAGCACGTAGAACTACTTCTTCGCCTCCCATTTCTAGAAAAATTACTTGTCCCTTTTGTAGAGGCCCACATCCGGGTATTAAATGTTCCCAAAGAACACCTCCTAGACAAGAGACAGCTGACTCTAGACCTCCGACCGAACGTTTCTCCTCGCGAGCTCTTAACAGGAGCAGTAAAAAAGATTTATACTCATCCTCCTACTAACACTACTGACGTAAATTACGATTCACAACCTCCGACATCACGACCTGATGACAAACCCCTTCCGCAACGACGCTTTTTCGATCCATGCGACTGCTGTGGGAAACCACACTATGAAGGACGATGTCGAGGGATTAGTCCATCACCTCCCGGGGAGTTAAACTACTAGTCTCCCCAGAAGAGAGTCATTCTGAGGAGATGACCCCAGTGATGGACTCAATTACGGACTTTAAAACTACTAATACTGTTACTAACATAGATCATAGATCAACTGACGTTCCCTTAGCTACGGATCTTACGTTAACACAGCCTGACGATTCCTCTAATGGAAGAATAAATTTTAGATTTTCCACAACTGACCCTTTGTTACTCTCGGTTTCTTTTTCCCCAAACAGCTCCGGGTTTACTGAATGTATGGTTGACAGTGGTGCTGGAGTAAGTCTTATAAGTACTACACTACTTGATGACCAATTGAAGAATGTCCTTTTGCAACCATCCTCTGAAATTAGGATCAAATCCATAAGTGGGTTGGTACGAGATCATATTATTCCCATAACCTCGTATATAGAATCCCCTCTGTTTTTCTATGATAGTAATTATTTTACTAAGTCTATAATCTTTTTAGTGATCCCGGCCGAAATGATGCCGTATTCAGTTATTCTGGGAGCTGCTGCATTAAAAGATAATGCATTATTGCCCGACTTGACGGACAGGTGTTTAGTCCGTTGGGTACGGAATAAATTACAGTGTATAGCTAAAGACGAAAGTTCTTCCATACCTTTTTTCGATTGTGTTAATATCCACTCGGTTAATATATCCCCTTATGCGTGTCGGTTAGTGGATGTTGCTTGCCCTTCCTTACTTTCTTCGCCTTCGCCTTTCTCTACTTTGATAGGTTTTCGGGGTATTCCAATGGGTAATATAGACCCAGTTTCTGGCGTATTAAATCTATCCCTTCCCAGTCGAATAGCTCGGATAGACCTGTCTACCTACGGAAAAATACTGTCATTGGCCAGGGTTTTTCACTTAAAGAGGAAGATCCTCTCCAGATAAACATAAAATTAATAAATGCTCCATCTAGTATATCTGCACCTGTAACTGAAAGATGGGACATTGCTAAAATACAAGCAGATTTTCAATTCTCTGATATTCCCATCTCTGAATCTCAGAAACAGGTACTCGTCGATATTCTCCTGAAACACCAATCAGTTCTCAGTTTGGGAGATCATGATGTGGGGATCGCAACTAATATTACCCACTCAATTGAATTAGAAAACTCTCGGCTAGTAAGGATACCCGTACGTCGTTTTCAGGGTCCTCTTGCCCAGGAAATTGAAAATCAATGTAAAGAACTCTTGGAGCAGAAAATTATCCGGCCCAGTAAGTCTCCGTACTCAGCCCCTGTAGTTCCAGTAAGAAAACCAGATGGAAAACTTCGTTTGTGTATCGATTACAGGAAACTAAATAATCTCACGAAACCTGATTCTTTTCCTTTGCCCAATCTCATTGACATGATCTATAACATGCATGGGAATAACTATTTCTCTACTATAGATTTAGTTCGAGGATACTACCAGGTAAATATGGAACCTGATAGTATCGAAAAAACGGCTTTTTCTACTCCATTCGCGCAGTATGAATATTTAAAAATGCCCTTTAGAGTGAAAAATGGGCCTGCCACCTTTCAACGGGGTATGATGTTGGCCTTGACTGGTTTACCATGGTCCAAGGTGATGGTGTATTTAGATGACATTATCATCCTTGGAAGAACTGTGGAAGATCATTTCCATACCTTGGAACTTGTATTAATAGCTTTAGAAAAGAATGGGTATAAATTAAAACCCAGTAAAACACACCTTTGTCGTACTGAGGTGGAGTTCCTAGGTCACCACATTTCCCCTAAGGGAATCGCTCCCCTTATGAAAAATATTAAAGGGGCGTTAGACTTTCCTATACCTACTACAGTTAAAAATCTCCGTCAGTTCCTCGGGATGGTAAATTTCTATAGGAGACACATCCCAAACTGTTCGCAAATTAGCAAGCCATTATCTTGCCAGACCGGGAGTAAATCAGTAAACTGGACTCTTGAGTGTCAACAGGCTTTCAAGAAACTTAAGCAAGCCTTAGTGGATCCGTATCTTTTGGGATTCCCTGACTACAGTCCTGATGTGTCCCCTTTAGATCTACCTGTGGATGCTTCTGATGTGGGTGCTGGAACTTGTCTTTCTCAAATTCAAGGAGATGAGCGAAAACCTATCGCATTCATTTCCATGACCTTCAATGGTGCTCAACGAAATTATGGAGTCATTGATAAAGAACTCACTGCCTTGCGGTGGGCTGTAAAATCTCTCCGTCCTTTTCTTCGCGGTGTTAAATTCATCATATTCACTGACCATATGCCTCACATTTACTTACAAAATATGAGTTTGGTAGATGGCAAATTAGCCCGAACTATGGAAGAGCTCGATGAATATGATTTTGAAATTCGGTACATTTCAGGCACAAAAAATGTTGTGGCTGATGTT
>JABUQX010090865.1:12500-22647 GCA_015478945.1 Trachelipus rathkii | reverse complement strand
AATGATGCCAAACCAGATTTAAATTCCATATTAGATACCTCCTTTGAGGTGCTTAATAGGTTGAAAGAGTGTACAAGGGAGAATAACTCTGGTAGCTCTATAAAAAATACATCTGCAGCATCTCAGGAGAAAAAGGCTCTGAGCCTAGCAGCTGCAGTTGATTTAAAAACAAAAAATGTGTCAAGTAGACCATTAAATTGTGTTCTGTGTCATTATTTAAAAATTGATGGGTATGATACCCATTATATAAGCAAATGTCAAAAATTTGATAGTCCTGAAAGTAGGATAAAGAAAATAAAAGAAATTGGAGGATGCATTTTGTGCAGTTACCTAAATCATGATCAGTCTCAATGCAGGTATAGGTTCAAAAACCCTTGTTATAAATGTAATGGTAGTAATCATTTTTCATTCCTTTGTAATAAGAATAAAAATAAAATTGGTAACACAGTGCAAAATAAAAAGAATTCAACTGCATCCCATAATGCAACTTCTAGTAATGTAGTTGGCTTAGAAATTTCACCATGCTCAAATGATGAGTATTGTGATTTGGAAATTAATTCCCTTAATACAAGCCTCATTAGTAATTTTATTTTACCCACCTTTACAGCTAAAACTTATTTGGCTGAAGGTGAAACTGCACATTCTAGAGTACTTTATGATTCAGCTTCAGAGTATTGTTTTGTGTCCTTGTCCTTAGCAAATAAATTAAAATATAAAATTATAAATGCTGATATAAAAATAAATGTCAAAGGATTTAATGAAGCTAAAAGCTACAAGACCAATATCATAGAATTTAACATCACTCTGGGTAAAAAAGAAGTAAAAATAGTAGCTGCAGTTGTTCCAGAAATTAGGCCTAAAATTAAACTTAAAAATTCAGAAAATATTACTGAGTCCTTTAAGAAAGCCAATATAGAATTAGCTGATAAATTTTTGAATGATGAGGTGGGGAATATTGATATATCATTTTGGGAGTAAATGCAATACACATTATTCCAGTACATGCTGGCACTATAGGTACCAAAAATGAAAAATTCTTGTTTTTTTACACCTGCATAGGCATTATGCTTACTGGCAGTGAGGCTGTCATTTTAAAAAATTTAAATAACCTTAATGTTGTGAAGAAATTTGTGGACAGAACTAATGAGTATTGCAAAGCCATCCCTAACCTTATAAAAAAGAAAATTCCAAAAAGTAGTAATAATAATAATAATAAAAAAGGTGAAGCTCATGATAGTCCTCATAATAATAATGTATTAGAGAATGGTAATGATTTCTGACTACAAGAATCTTCTATCTCTTGTAGTTACATTGCCTGTAATTTGCCTGATGATTTTAACTTTTCTAAAGCTAATAATGAGCAACTTAATATGTCACTTAAAAAATTAATGAATTATGATGATTATTATGAGCCATCCTTTTCTGATGAAGATGAACAACTGGTTAAGTATATTATTAGTAATGCAAAGTGTCATGATGATGGCAGACTGATACTTCCATGTTTATGGGATAATAAAGTAATAAATTTGTTACCAAATAATTATAAATTAGCCTCCAGTATTTTAAAATCTACTTTAAAGAAGATTCAGAAAAATCCTGATAAATTTGAACAGTATAATAGCATTTTTATGGAGCAATTAGAATCAGGTATAATTGAAAAGGTTTCTATTGATAGATTAAAAAATAATAAAGAAGTTTCTTTCATGGGCCATATGGGTGTGTACAGAGAAAATGTTCAAACCACCAAATGTAGAGTAGTATTTTTAAGTAATTTATGTGAAAAAACAAATGACACTGCTCTCTCTCATAACCAAGTTTCCCTACCTGGTCCTAATCTTAACAATAAATTAGAGATAGCTTTGACACTTTTAAGGTTCAACAGGTTTTTATTGGTCTATGACATTGTCAAGGCTTTCCATCAAATTTGGTTACCATATATTGATAGTTTAAAATTACATTTTCTTTGGGTTAAGGGTATAAATGATTTTTCTGAGGTGGCCTACAAAATGAACAGATTGCCTTTTGGTATGAGGTTCTCACCAAGCTTGCTTATGGTTGCCTTATATATTATATTAATTTTACATTGTAATATTCATGACCCATTTGAAAGTAAATTAAGAAATATGCTTTATAATTTGTCATATATGGATAATCTTGCATTTTCATCTAATTCTGAATCTGATATTAAATTGTCATTTCACAAGTCAATTAATATTTTTAATCAATATGGCTTTAAGTTGCAGCAATTTGGTTCAAATTTGATGGAATTGGAATCTGAATTTTGTGAGGATTCTGAAGAACCCTTACAAACCAAATTATTAGGTATTTTGTGGTCTAAGGACCAAGATCTTTTCACAAATAAACCTGTAAAATTAAATTTAGAGGCCAGTACTTTAAGAACCATACTTTCATCTGTGAATAGTTGCTTTGATCCACTTGCACTGACTTTACCTTGTAGAAATAGAGCAAAACTGTTTTTGCATGAGGTGCAGATGGATAGTAGTATCACTTGGGATGACCCTTTAAGTGATGACAGATTGAGAGAGTGGAAAAAGATTTGCAAATTATATAATGCTGGTGTTGAGCCTGCAATTCCCAGGTATATTGGGAATTACACTGGTAATTATGATTTAATGGTCTTTACAGATGCCAGCAAGGATTTATATGGGTCTGTGATTTATTTAAAAAATCTTGAAACACATTCCCTTCATTATCTCACTGCCAAAAATAAAGTAGTGGTAACAAAAGGTGTTGGTAGAACCATCCCTGTGTTAGAGCTATTTTCAGTGGCCCATGGAGTGGTTTGTGTGATAGATTTATATTCTCAATTAACAAGGGCATTTTGTCCCATAAATATTAAAAATTTACATATTTTCACTGACTCCATGATTTCCTTAAGCTGGCTGGCAGCTAAAGTTAACAAGACCAGCAAGATAGAGAAAAAGGGTACCATAATTAATAATAAATTAAATAATATTATGAGGCTATGTGAAAGTCATAATGTTATTTTTCATCATATTAAGGGTCCAAATAACCCTGCAGACATGGTAACTAGGTGTGTATCTCACAAAGTGTTACAGAAAACAAATTATTTTAAAGGTCCAACTGAAGAAGAATGTGTTGACACTTTCTCTTTTGAAGTTCCCTTTAATATTCATTTTAACTTTCAGATTAATAGTATTTCCTCTTCCTCTTATCAGTGGGAACCAGTAATAGCATTAAATAAGTTTTCTTCTATTGGGAAATTTTGCAGGGTGACTCACTATATTAGGAAGTATATATTTACATTAAAACTTAGAGTAAAATCAAAAATCCCTTCTCTCTTCCCTTCTATGAATATGAGTTGTAATTATAAGGATAGTTGTTCATTGGTTTATAAAGGAGCCCAAAAAACTAACTTTTCAGATACATATGATTATTTATTGAATCCTCTTGCTGTAAAATCAACTAATTTGGCTAATCAATTAAATTTGTTTTTAGATTCTGATGGCTTAATTAGAGTTAAATCTAAATTTGGTAAATTAAAAAGTAATTATAATGAAAAGTTTCCTATATTATTGTCCAAAGATTGTCCCTTTACAAACACTCTCATTTTTGAAACTCATATTAAAGCTAAGCATGCAGGAGTCTATAAATTGCTTGCACTTCTTAAAAAGGAGTTTTACATACCATCTGCATATGTCACTGTAAAGAAATGTCTTAAAACTTGCCTTGTTTGCAAAAAACTATATGGTAGGACAATAAAAATAAATCAGAATGACTATACAGAATTTAGAATATCTCCTAAGGAGATTCCCTTTAGGGAGGTTGCCCTGGACCATATTGGTCCATTTATTGTAAAAAGTAATGATATTAATGTTAAGGTGTACATACTTATTATAACATGTATGTGGAGTAGGGCTGTAAATTTGTTGTTATGTAAGCATATTGATTCAGAATCCTTCATTAATGCCTTTCAAATGCATGTGTATGAGTATGGATATCCTAAAAAGATATTAAGTGATGCTGGCTCACCAATAGTTTCATCCTTCAAAGTAATTAAATCATTTTTGAATGATGTAGAGGTAAAGAATTTTTTGAAGGAAAAAGATATTGAAAGTTTGGACTTTTCCACCTATCCACCCCATTCCAGTTTTTTAGGTTCAGTTGTAGAATCTCTTGTAAAACAAGTCAAAAATATGGTGTACAGCAGTATTTCTAAAAATATATTAAAGTATGAGCAATTTCACTTGTTAATGAAAGAAGTGCATATGTTAATTAACAAAAGACCTTTAGCTTTTAAACCACTTCTAAATGATCAAAATATTGATCCTTCAATACCCTTTGTAATTACCCCTGAAATATTAATTAAAGGGTATGAACCTCCTAATGTGGTAATTGCTCCCCATTTGCATACCTCTGAAGCTGATGAGGAAGAGGATCCAGATTGGATCCCAAATAATGAAAAGCAGGATGAAATAAAGCTGTATAAAATGTATAAAAAATTTCAGAAGGTGAAAAATAAATTACATGTTCTGTATCATACTGAATTTTTAACTAATTTGAGAGAATTAGGTACTAATAAACCAGACAGGTATAGAGCCAAAATGCATATTAAATTAGAGGTTAATGACATTGTTGCCATCAAGCAACAATATACCAAACCATATTTTTTTCCAATGGGGATAGTAACTGACACAAAGGAAAACACTCTTGGAGAGGTAGTAGAGGTATCTGTTAAGAAAGGGAATGGGGAAATAATTAAAAGACATGTAACTAATTTGATTCTCATCAAAAAGGCTAATTGAAAGAATTAAGTTTTTCAATTATTTTATATATAAAAAAAAAAAAAAAAAAAAAAAAAAAAAAAAAAAAAAATTTCAATTTCAATTTCATTTAATTTAAAAGCTATCAGGCTGCTGGCTGATAAAATAAATGAAGCTAGTAGAGTAGTTTGTTTAAAAAAAAAAAAAAAAAAAAAAAAAAAAAAAAAAAAAAAAAAAAAAATTTAAAAATTTTCATTTTTTTTCATTTTTTTGACATGTTTAAATTATCAATTCACATTTTCTTTTGATCCTTTGATAATTTAACGCCCCCTCCCAATGTATAAAAATTACATTTGTATATAATTTTTAATCTAAACAAATGATTAATGACTTGCAATTTGCCCCCAAAAATTTTTTTAATTTTTCCTCAATTTTTTGGGTGGTTTTTTTATTTATTGTTTCATTTGTTTTTATATTCCAATTATATTTCAATACTTAACTTAAATAATAAATATATAATTATTTTACGCCTGATAGGCAGCATTTGTTTATCTATTATAAATTGGCCCAGCTGCTCCCATTTAAAAAAGAAGAAAAATAAAAAATTGATTCTATGATCAGCTGACCAAAATGAGTCGGTCATTGCTACTGCTACTCCTGTTCCACTAACTGTTACATTGGATAAAAACCTATTACTTATATATTTGAGCTAATTACTGTCACACTCCTACAGCTTAGATATTAATTGAAAATTAATTGCAACTACTACTGCTACATTGATCTAATTACAGTAACTGCTATACCAACTGTTACAAAACAGCTATAGCTATGCTGTAATCTAAAGATTATATTGGAAAATTTAAGCTACCAAGCTACTATTTTTATATTTAATATTTAATGTTTGTTGGCCAACAATGTATTAACTCCAATTATTGTTTTTGAGAATGAATGCCAGAAGAGGCAAGAGTCAAAACATTTGAACAAGAGGCTTACCATTGTCTGGAAAGAAGAGAGTCAAAAAGGCAAGCAAGATTTAAGGCTACCAATTTGTTGGGTAAGTAGATGCAGTTTATCAGGCTGTCAATTTACTTTAGCTTAGATCACTTTATTTTTGTAAAGTATGCCTTAATAGGCAGAGTTCCTGTTAATTATTAATTAAAATTTATAAATTTAAGGTTCATAGCCACATTTGGCCTTTGTCACAATATGGAAAGAATCACAATTTTGAGGCAACTTTTTAATCATTTTCTTGTAAGTTGTGCATTATATATATAACATCAAATATTTCCAAAAATATAGATTTAGGAAAGTTGGTTTTTTGAAAGTACCAACTTTTAAAAGGCTCCCATTTATTTTTTCAGCTGGGAGCTTGTTACTGCTGTGATAGAGCTGGGTTGGCTTGAGGCTGGAAGCATCTTTCAACATCCTTTTTATTTATGTATTTTCCTTGAAACTAAAAATATAATAGAAAATATTCATTAATAATCATTTAAGCAAAATTAAAAGTAAAGAAGTTTTTCCTTTTTTTAATTGTCTTTATATTTAAATATTTTTTATGCAGAGTAATCAAGATTCTTAATTCCTGATAATTTTTTGTATATGAAACCCTCAATGGGATTTTCAATTATTTCAATTTTCATTCAATTTTGATTTTTTTGTATATATATATATATATATATATATATATATATATATATATATATATATATATATATATATATATATATATATATATATATATATATATATATATATATATAGAAATACAATATATATATATATATATATATATATATATATACTATATCTATTATAATATATATATATATATATATATATATATATATATATGCTTCAATAAATGATTTAATATTAATAAAAAACACTTTAGATCAAAATCTTCCACAAATTCACACAAAACGTCTTGAAAACCTTTCATAATAAATAACATCCTAAATATAAAAATAATAAGCGATAAAATTATGTTAATGATTAAATAAGTTTAATGATACACAACAAAGAGACAAAAGAAACGACAATGAAGAGAATAAAATGAAAATAAAAAAAGGACAAATTAAAACCTCTTTATATATTTTTTGAGCTCCACACCTCAACAAAAACTCGGTAGGGTAAAGTAAAATTTTTCCTAAAATATGTTAGGGTAAAATAGGGGATTTTGTGATATAAGAATTTGTGACTTCAAACAAACTTGAGCCTTTTTAAGAGCTTTAGAACCTAATAACTGTTTTCTTTTTCTTTAAAGTTAAAAAAAAAGGTTGATTTTGTAGTTTTAACTTTTAAATTATTTGAAAAAGGTTGATATATATATTTATATTAAATTGCTTTAAATTGGTCCAAATATATACAAATAATGTTGGACATTTATGTAAAACCTTCGTTATTTTTATATGCACTCGTAAAGATGTGTATGGAAAGATTATTGTTGTTGTTGTTGTTGTTGTTGTTGTTGTTGTTGTTGTTGTTGTTGTTGTTATTGTTTCTGTTGTGATATATATTTTCAAAAAAATTTGTTGCTTGCATTTTAGAATTGTCAGAGGGAAATTTTAACATTTAATTTTCTGAATCTTGCTTTTTTTGTTTTAATTATTTTTCCTTGCTACAAGTCTTCATTTTGAACTAAAATTAATAACTTTTTATCTTTTTCTCATTTTATTCTCACTTAAAATGGGAAAGTAAATCCATAAAACGTTTGCCATTTTTTTTCACCCCACGTTTATTATTATTATTATTATTATTATTATTATTATTATTATTATTATTATTATTATTATTATTATTATTATTATTATTATTATTATTATTATATATTATATATTATTATTATTTATTATTATTATTATTATTATTATTATTATTATTATTATTATTATTATTATTATTATTATTATTATTATTATTATTATTATTATTATTGTTATTATTATTATTATTATTATTATTATACCACTATTATATATTATTTATTAATTATATTATTATTATTATTATTATTATTATATTATTATTATATTATGTATTATTATTTATTATTATTATTATTATTATTATTGTTATATTATTATGATTATTTCTGTGTAAACATTTTCCTGTGCAATTGAAAAAGTTAGGCAACAATTTACACAAGTAAATTTACTGCCAAAAAATTAGTTATGTACGATATAAGGTAAAAATTTAGAGTTGTAATGAAAAAATATGTTAATTTGACTGTGACTTAGATCACTGTTACAGGACCTTAATACGCCAGATGTGGGCCGTCTAGCTGCTCTACATGTCGTATCCAAGTAGATGAACCAAGACTTATTCAGCTCCGACATTGAACCTGAATGTACCTCCTACAGTAACTGATATTCGAACAGTACTGCAAAGTCTTGCCCTAATCTATCAATCATTGGATCCAATATTTCTTGCCAACATATTTATATAATCTATGTACTCTTGGAATTAGTCTGAGGGACTTATTTTGAAAACAAGTTGTTAACATGGACTGGCCCAGGCTTTTAGCCTTGTGTGATATATCCTAATAGGAATGTTGTTTTTTTTAAAATTTCTTTTTACTAGATCGTTAAGGAATTAACATTTTTAATAATTTTAGTGGTAAAAGCGTTACACTTAAAAAAATGTTATCTAAATAAGGGAAGAAAAAACCTCAAATTTTAAGTTTTTAATATTTGTGTATGGAAGTCTTTATCAATTATATCTACACATTATACGAAATTTTTGAAATGATTTGTAAGGAAAAAATAATGTAAAGAAATGGTAGAAAAATGAGCCTAATGAAGTTTCCAAACTTCAAATTTATAACAAATTTATAACATTTACTACCAATTGTCATTTTTTTTCCTTTTTTTTTTTTTAAAAATTATTTTTCAAAATAAAAAGACTTTATGATGTTGAAGAAATATTTTGTTATATTTCCATCACTCATTGGTCGAGAGGAGGGGGTGACAAATGTTCTTGTATTTCTAAAAATTAATATAAATGTTATTCCCAAACTTCTTTTTCAAAAAAAATGCTACAAAACTGTTTCCATTTGTTCGATTGTAATTAGCAGGGCTGCGGAGTCGTAAAATAAATTTTTCGACTCCGACTCCGACTCCGACTCCTTAAATTCAAATTTGGATTTTCGACTCCGACTCCGACTCTACTTATACAAAAATTTTCGACTCCGACTCCACTTGAACAAAGATTTTCGACTCGACTCCGACTCTGACTTCACGCAAACAAAAATTTTCGACTCCGACTCCGACTCCAGCAGTGAAATTCAAAATTTCGACTCTGACTCAGCTTAGTGCTTACGAGTTACAGTAAAACATTTTTTTTTGTTTCAACTATTTTTTTTCGCTTGCTTTTGAGAATAAAAAAAAATACCACTTTTCCATGAATCTATCTTCCAAATAGCTATACGAGAAATTTAAAAGTACCGTAAAGATATAAAGATGCAGGCGCAACACATGACAAACAAATATATTTGTTTCGGAAACAAATATTCACACAAACAAAATCCACCACAGCATTGTGTCACAGGTCCCTCATCAAATCTGAACTCCTTATCTGCCCCTCTCATTCCTCTCCACTTCAGTACACACACACACACATTCTACCCCACACCACACGTCTTGCCGACTTTCTTTCATCTTTATTTCAGTCACAGCAAGCAAATCATATTTACCCATTCTAAATACATCCGTCACCTCTCTACTCTTCTCCTCACCATTCATTCCTCTAACATTCTATTTACCCAGACGATTCATACAATTCCGCCGGAAGATACATGTCGCTTACGGCGATCACAACCAGGTTCGAGACATGCATAAGCATTCCTAGGGTATAAATAAGTGGTAGCGGACCCCAACACAACTACCACTATCCCTTTAGTAGCCTCCTTCGACGCTTAGAACATAAGTTGTGGGAGCTTTTTCTCCCCCTCACATTGATTTATGAAAAAAAAGTTATCTGTTATAGTAATAGAGTTTTATGGTCTATATGTGATACAGAGGGTATACTCCTATGGAAGACAAGTGTAGATATGAGAGAAAGAGGAGTGAACCATTGGGCTCTAAAATATCATGGGATGTGAGTAGTAACAATGACGGAAGTAGAGGAATGGGTATATCTCGGGTACCCTGTACCCCAGCGTCTTACGTGAGTGATATTTGGGCATCTCCCTGGAGTGGCTACCTTTTGGGGTACTTTTGCGCGTCCCTGAGGCTGGTGCTGGTCCGTCTTCTATTGATTCGCCATGTACGTGCGTGAGTACGTGTATGCATGAGCATATATACTTTCATGAGCGTTTTTTACCCTAACCCCCTTTGTTCATCCCCTACCTCCTATGAAGTAATCAGCTTATAGGCTAGGCCAGGGCTCGAGCCCTGTGCTCAGGA
>JABUQX010090865.1:0-7500 GCA_015478945.1 Trachelipus rathkii | reverse complement strand
AATTAAATGTTACAATTTAAGTCCGTGTTTAAAGCTTAGTGAAAATCTAAAAATGTATACGATTGAATAGAGTTGGTGTGATATATTTAATAGTAATAAGTTTCTACTACTACTACTACTACTACTACTACAGCCATTATTAACTACTAACTACTACTACTACTACTACTACTACTACTACTACTTAACTACTTATACTAACTACGCTACTACTACAGCCCATTAACAACTATTAACTGTTACTACTACTACTTTACTACTACTCTACCACTGCTACTACTATTACTACTACTACTACTACTACTATCTACTACTACTACCACTACAACTGTTATACGGACTCTGTATCCATTCTAGACTACATTAAGTAAATCGTTAGCATCTTTTACTTCTGTTTCCAGTATTCTGCTGTTAGGTAGTAAGAATCTTTATTATTATTACT
Source organism: Trachelipus rathkii (assembly GCA_015478945.1). Classification (NCBI taxonomy): domain Eukaryota; kingdom Metazoa; phylum Arthropoda; class Malacostraca; order Isopoda; family Trachelipodidae; genus Trachelipus; species Trachelipus rathkii. The sequence continues at coordinate 7,058 of JABUQX010090865.1, read as the reverse complement.
GGTTATTTCATGCAAATTGGTGCACACAACAGTACGTAAAGGCTATAAGCGTAAAGTATGGTCGGAAAGAGCGAGGGTGGTGATGGACCCATGCAGGCGGGGCTATTCGCCCCGACTGCTTTAAGGTCTTGGGTCAGTAAAAAACGGTTTTTACTGAAAGCTTTCCGTACTAAACATAAAAATAAGGACTTTATTAATATCTCAACCTGAAAAATCTAGCTATGTTAGAAAATTATGTTAGAAACGTTGGTGATGGTTAGATTCACTGGAGAATTTTGTTAATGTCAACTTTTATTCGCAGTCCATAATGGTATTATATTTGATAAAGATAGTTAGGGGACCTAAGTTTTTGTTGTTGTTGTTTGTTGTTGTTTGTTGTTGTTGTTGTTGTTGTTGTTGCTGGTATATTATAATATATATATATATAGTATATATATATATATATATATATATATATATATATTATATATATATATATATATATATATACTATATATATTATTAATATATATATATATAATATTTATTTATTTAAGTCTTAGTTCAAAGTTTAGAAAACAAGGAGATATATTTATTAATAACAAATATCATTCGATGTTTCTACTACTACTACTACTACTACTACTAACTACTACTACTACTATTCTACTACTACTACTACTACTACTACACTACTACTACTACTACTACTACTTACACTACTATACTATCAACTTGAGGTCATAATGTATTCTTCTTCTTATTCTACTTATTCTTCTTTTTATTCTTCTTCTTATTCCTCTTATTCTTCTTCTTCTTCTTTCTTATTCTTCTTATTCTTCTTTTTATTCTTCTTATTCTTCTTCTTCTTCTTCTTTCTTCTTCTTTGTTCTTCTTCTCCTTCTTTAGCTATCTTTTGCCCATTTAAAATTCATCAAATTAACCTTCAGTAAGATTCTACTACTACCACTGCTACTACTACTACTACTACTACTACTACTACTACTACTACTACTACTACTACTACTACTACTACTACTACTACTACTACTACTACTACTACTACTAACTACCACCACTACTACAAGCCTACCAATGTTATAACTGTTATACAAGTGTTTTCATTAAATGCGTGTTCTGCTAGGACATAAAACAGTAAATCAGTATAGTAAAACAGTAAAGCTGTAAAACACGGGATGGACAGAGTTTGGTGGTTTCCTCTATTTGTTTTTAACTGTTTTATATGTTTTATTGAAAATTTTGACAACTTTTTCTTTGAAAAACAAAAACTTTAACAATGAAACAAGTTTTCAATAAATAAAATATAGGAATCTACGTATAAAAACTCTAACTACATACATCTTTGATAAAGTAAGTCGATAAGCACGCGAGTACCTTCATCTCCTATCTCTTTTCAGCTCTATACCCCCCATTTTTACTTCATCATTCAGCTAGGAACCCATTAAGTGGGTCCTCAGACTCATTAGCGAGTACTGAAAACATATATAAACCTGTTAAGCACCGATACATTCTCTGTGAGACTTCTTCTTTTTCCATCTTCTTCATATATATATATATATATATATATATAATAATTAATATAATATATATATAATATATATATATAATATATATATATATATATATATATATATATATATATATATATATATATATATATATTATATTTATAACAAAAATTTATGTTGTGTGACAGTAAAAAAAAGACGTAAAGACGTAAAGACGTAAGGACGTAAAGACGTAGCGCACAGATGGGTGGGATGGGGGGACCCCATCACCACACAGCTTGCGCAACGTCTTTACGTCCTTAGGGGTAGTAAAAACACGTTTTTACGTACCCTAAAGACGTAAAGACGTAAAGACGTAAAGACGTAAAGACGTAAAGACGTGTCGCCAGGAGTGGGGGTGAGAGGTGGACCCCTCCTGGCGCAACGCCTTTACGTCCTAACGGTCACTAAAAACACATTTTTATTGAAATGTACCGACACTAAACATAACCCGCGAAATATTTTTGCGTTCGCGCGTGCGGTAATATTGCACCGGCGGGCGGGCGCTCGCGTCGGTTCCGGCCCGGCGGACGCGTTCGCTTTGGACTGCACGTGACCCGAACCCGAGCCAGACTTCAGCTACTTTCATGAAAGTAGCCTTGAAAGTAGCTCAGCTACTTTCATGGACGTGGCTATGCCACCCATGTACGAGGCTACGCCACGTACACGGGTTAGATAGCAGAGGGGGGAGGGGTGGTTACATGAGCACATAGTTAGGCCTAAAATACATCCAGGAAAGATGATGGAGCCTTGATGACGAGAACAAAGGGGGGTAGGGGGAGAACAAAGGGGGGTAGGGTAAAAAACGCTCATGAAAGTGCATGAGCATGTGCTCACGCATGCACACACGTACTCACGTACATGGCGAATCAATAGAAATATGGGTCCCCAGGGGGGACCAGCCCCCAAAATAAAACGGCATCCCTGAAAAGTACCCCAAAAGGTAGCCCCTGCCGTTAGGTGTCCAAATATCACTCAGGGAAGACCCTGAGTGCAGGGCTCGAGCCCTGGCCCAGCCTATAATCTGATTACTTCATAGGGGGTAGGGGATGAACAAAGGGGGGTAGGGTAAAAAACGCTCATGAAAGTACATGAGCATATGGTCAAGTACACATGTACTCACGCACGTACATGGCGAATCAATAGAAATATGGGACCCCAGGGGGGACCAGCCCCCAGGGTAGGGCCCCAGACGCGAAAAGTACCCCAAAAGATAGCCACTCCGGGGAGATGCCCAAATATCACTCACGTAAGACGCTGGGGTACAGGGTACCCGAGATATACCCATCCCTCTACTTTTGTCATTGCGACTACTTACTCCGGTTGAAAGTTTATATTTATCTTATTTGGCGTTATTGTTGTTATTGTTATTGTTGTTCTGTGTTTAGTAAGTGTGTGCGTGGTTTTTTTCAATCTCTTTTTGTTTTTAATTGAAAGTTTTTATTAAACTAAAACAAGATAAATTAATCAATTATGTCGTTTTTCGGCGAGGTTTAAAGTTTGGAGTTTTAAAAGATAAGTTTAGTTTTAATTTTTTTTCATTTTTTTTCTTTTGTAGGTTTTTAATAAATTTTAGGAAGTGTAGTAAAGTTGTTTAGGTTTAAGTTTTAGTTTTTCAGTGTATATATTTTTTTATTTAATTAATTTTAGTACTTAAATTTTTTTAAGTTAGGATTTAGTTTTTTCATTTTTTTTCCTTTGAGTTGTAGGTTTTAATAAATTTTAGTAAGTGTAGTAAAGTTGTTTAGGTTTAAGTTTGGTTTTATCAGTATATAGTAGTATAATTTTTTTATTTAATTGATTTTAGTGCTTAAATTTTTTAAGTTAGGATTTAGTTTGTTTAATTTTTATCCCAATTTCTTCTTTTGTTTTTGTCTATTGTTTTTATTTGTGTTTGTAGAGTGTGTGTGGGTGTGGTGTGTGTGTGTGTGTGTGTGTGTGTGTGTGTGTGTGTGTGTGTGTGTGTGTGTGTGTGTGTGTGTGTGTGTGTGTGTGTGTTTAAGATGGTAGATTTGCACATAGGCGCGGGCTTTTCCTATTAACTTAGCCAACATCCTGTGGCTTAAAATCTAACTTTGCCTCTGTGGAATATCAACTCTCTAACTCTAACGCTAACGCTTTTGCTCTTGTCTGAGACCAGATGGCTAAGAATTCACCCTCTTACTCGTTTAATATACCTAACTATAACTTATTTCATAATTTCAGTCTGAAGGGTGGAGTGTGTGCCTATGTAAACATTAATACTCCTGTAACACGTCTCGTGAATCTCGAATCTCCTAACTTCGATGTTCTGTGGCTCAAAATCTTTCTTCCTTCTACTACAATAATCTTGTGCTTCTGCTACTGTTCTCCCTAACAGAACAGATTTTCACTCTTTTCTTGAATAATCTTTACTACCTCTCACTGAGACTGTTAATAATCCTTCTCATCCAAATATTGAGGTCCTCTATCTTTAGGGGATTTCAATGTACACAACACCGAATGGTTGTGGTCCTCTCATACTGATTTAAGTGTGGGAGGAGGCCGAATCATTCTGCATTCTCAACGATCTAGAGCAACTAATCAAAGAACAACACACATTCCGGATCGTCCCAACCAATTTTTGAACACACTTGACCTATGTTTCACCACTAGTCTTCTCTCTATAAAATACACTACCCTCGTCCTATTGGTAAAATCTGACCCACAACCTTATATCCTTCTTAATTTAAATAACTTTCTCTCCCACAGCTCCATCCTGCCCTACGTTTTTTTCTGGCACTTTGATCGGGGTGATTGGGAGGTCTTGCGTCGCTTCTACGCTAACTGTAATTGGGAATGATTGCTTTGACTCTGATGACGCTTCGGCTTCTGCCACTAAGGTAGGAGCTGTAATCGTTGACGGGATGAGCAGGTTCATTCCTTCTTCGACTAAATCTTTCTTTCTCTCATAATCCATGGTTTGATCGTGCCTTGTTCTCTTGCCATTCAGGCCTAGAGACAGCGCTTATCGGGGGTGGAAAAATTCTTCGTTCTCCTATCACTCTCGCCTAATTTTCATTCAGCTAGAAATCGTTGCAGGGATCCTCCTTCGACGAGCAAAGCGGGCTTTCATCAACGAAAGTGCGTTGACCTCCTTGTTCTTCTACTGACAAATCTTTCTGGCCTCTTGCCAAAAATAACTCTAACAACTTCTGTAAATCTGCCTTTCCTCCCTTTATTCGATCTGATGACTCTGTTGCTAACTTCCAACTGAAAAGGCCAATCTCTCTTCGGCCTCCTATTTTTCCCTAACAACTCAACCCTGGACGATTCTGGCATTCCTCCTCCTCCACCTTTTCCTCTCAGGTGTCCTATGTCTTTGCCTGTGATTACATTTGATCGGGTGCAATAGGCTCCTGAAATCTATGAACGTTAGGAGGCGGGTGGCCGGATGGCATCCCTCCCCGAGTTTTTGAGGGAGTGTGCTTCCGAGCTGGCCACTCCCCTCGTTCAAGTATATTCTCTATGTCCTCAATACTAACACTTTCCCCTCAGTGTTGGAAGCGCACGCACATGCCAACCTATTCCGAAAGAAGGAAGCCGCCCTGATCCTTCTAACTATCGCAATATAGCTCTCTCACCTGTATTCTATCTAAGTTCTTTGAAACCCTTCCTTAACTTTCACTTCTTAGACCATCTGAATCCTCATTCTCTTCTTTCCGATCGCCAGTTCCGCCTTTCGGCGTTCGAGGTCTACAGATGATATACTTTCCTATTTAACCGATTTATGGTTTTCCGCCTTAGGAAACTACGGGAGACTTTTGCGTGGTGGCGCTTGAAAAATTCCAAAGCATTTGACCGGGTATGGCAAGCGTCACTGCTCTCCAAAGCTCTCCCTCCTTAGGTTTCCTCTTCTCTTTGCTTACTTATGTCTAGCTTTCTTTCAAAGCGCTCAATATCGGCTGTGGTTGATGAGAAGCGACCATCTTCTTCTTTTTTCTGTTAATAGTGGTGTTCCTCCAAGGGTTCTGTCTTATCTCCTACTTTATTCTTACTTTTTCATTAATGATCTTCTATCCTGCACATGTACTCTATCCACTCATATGCCGATGACCTGACCCTTCATTCTTCTCCTCATCTTCAATTCTGCTCCCTTTTTAACTTCTAGAATGCCTCTCGTCTATCTTTCCGATTCTGATTCTCAATGAATCTGGATTAGAACCTTTCCGATTGGGGTCGTTCAACCTTGTGAAAAATTCAATTCTTAAAAACTCAACTTCTACAAATCTCCCTCTCTAAAACACCTTCTAACTTTCCTATCTCTTTCGACGGTTCTCTCGTCTCTCCTGTTGACAATATAAACATCCTTGGCCTTAAAAAAATGTCTTGGAAACCTCACATCACAACGGTTGCTAGGGCGGACTCAAAAGAAACTGGGAGTTCTGTTTTAGACTGCGAGATTTTTTTTTTCTCTTCCTCAAGGTTACTCCAGCTAGTACAGGGTCTCATCGCCATTGTATATGGTACTGTTCTCATATCTTGGGGGGCTCTGGTTTCACCCGGCTTTTGGACAGGGTCGAGTCAAAAGCCAAAAGGCTTATAAACTGTTCTGTACTTTCCAGTTCACTTGACCCTCTATCTTTGCGGCGCGATGTTGGTGCTTTATCTCTTTTCTATAGGTACCGCAGCGGCAGGTGTTCGAGGGAACTTACCACTCGCGTACCACCACCTTTACGACGCCCTCGTAGCACAAGGGGTGCTGTGTCTGCGCACGAGTTTCATGTAGATATTGGTAACTCTAGGCTAGTTCGCTGCGGTGCTTCCTTCTTTCCTGCCACCTCTGTTCCTGTTGGAATTCTCTCCATCTCCTGTGTTTACTGCTGAATTTTCTCCCTCACTTTAAAGCCTGCGTCTGTGCTCATCTGCGTAATTTACGCTAGTGGATGAAATTTTGGCTGTGAAACACCCCCTCCCTGAATAGGGCTCTGCCCGTGAGTGGTGGTGACAACTGTAAATATATATATATATATATATTATAAATTTTTATATATATATAGACAATATATAAATATATTATTATTATATCCATATATATATATATAATATATATATATATAATATATATATATATATATATTTAAGGAAACCAGACTGTCAACTTCTTTGCCATAGAGAATGCCACTGCATACTGTTGGTCTGGCACACATACTTTACCTATTATTTTTTCATTAGAGACATCCTAACTTTCAATTACGTATGCATATATTCTTTAGTATTTTTTGCAACGTCAAGATAAACACAAAATTTTCCTTAGTCCGTCGATTAAAAATTTATATATCTAATATATTATATATATATATATATATATATATATATATATATATATATATATTATATATATATATATATATATATATATATATATATATATATAATAATATATATATATATAATATATATATATATAATATAATAATATATATATATTATATATTATATATATAATATTATTATATATATATATATATATTATAATATATATATATATAT
>JABUQX010090864.1:12500-29050 GCA_015478945.1 Trachelipus rathkii | reverse complement strand
CATTATTATTATATCACTATTATTATATAGATTAGTTTTTCTTAACTAGTAAATTCAAACTTTAAACTTTTATAATAAAATATATATATTAAATACTTATTATATATATATACTTTCTCCATTTATTATTACTAAACATTTATAAATAATAAAACTTTAACATATATTATAACAACTATATTTTAATCACATAAATTAATACACATTATATTAATAAATAATAATAATACATTAAATAATAATAAAAAAAGCAAATAGAATTACAAAGCACATAATCAAATCCAATATATAATTTATCCCAATTAATTAATCGACTTAATATTAATAATAATTAAATATAATAATAGATAATAATAATAAATCAATTATTATCAAATATAGAAATCATTTAATTATAAACTTTAAAAAATACATAATAAAATAATAACTATAATATAAATAAATAAAATAATATAATAAAATAATAACTATACTATTGTAATAAATAAACAACTTTAATTATAATAAACTTTAAATAAATATATAATAAAATAATTCAATTTTAATAATTATATAATTAAAATAAATAATACTATAATTTAATAGAATTAAAATCTTAAAATTAATATATAAAATCTTTATAATAAATAATCCTATAATAAATAAATTTTTTTTAAATAATATAATAAAAAACACTATTTAATAAAATATAAATAATAATAAAACATATATATTACACTAACCATATAATATATATATATACATAATAATAAATCAATAATATAATTTACATATAATAATAATAACTATAATAATAATATATTAATAACTATAAATTAAATAAAATAATAATCATTTTTAAAAATAATAAAATAAAATAATAAAGATAATTAAAAATATTATTAAGATTTAACGATAAATTCTATACCATTTATTTAAATATAAATCAACTAATATTAAATATTATTATTATTTATTATTATTATTTATTATTATTATTATTATTATTAAATCTATTTAATATTATTTAATCATTTAATTTACTATTATTATTAATAAATATTTGTTATTTTATATTATTTTATTAAATTATTATTATTTTTGTGATTATTTTACTGACTTAGTATGTTTATATATTAAAATATACATTTATTATATTATTATTTATTATTTATTATATTATTATATTATTATATTTATTATTATTAAATTCATATTATTTTATCATTAATTATAATGTATTTAATTAACATTTATTCTTTTTGTTATTTATAAGAATTATTATTATTATTGATTATTAATTATTATTATATATCTCTTTTTACATTTATTATTATTAAATCTTATTATAATATTTTATTATTTGATTATTTATACTATTATATTAGTTTAATAATTATAATACTTTATTAATTAACAAAGTAGAGATAAATCTTATATAATTAACTTATTAATTTTAAATTATTATTTAACTTATTATTATTATTATTTATTAATTTAGATTATTATTATATTATTAATTTTAATTAGATTAAATATATATATATAACCTTTATATATAAATACTTTATATATATATATAATAAACTATTTAAATTCACTTTAAACATAGATAACCATCTATATAATAAATAGAATTTTATACTTCAATAAACTATTAAATACAAAAACAAATAAAATAACTATTACATTCATATATACTATTATATATAAATGAGAAGATTCTTTATATAAACTATATTTACATAACTTTAACATATAACTTATTATATATATATAATAATACTTATATTATACAATAAACTTTATATATAGAATAAAAGGAAAAAATCTTTTTTATAATCGACCCATAACCTTCTTGAAACATTATCTTCAAAACCTCAAAAACCAATTAATAAAAAGAACTATATTACTTAGACTAATATATTACATATAATATTATATTTTATGATATTAAAAAATAAAAAACGCAACTGAAAAATAAAATCCTCATGGAAACGGCATCAAGCAAACAAAACGATTAAGAAACTAAGAAATTTATCAATAACAATTACTTGATTTGCCAAAGAAGTATGTGTGATTTGTATATGCTGTCAATCTGATTGAAGAATCAAGCAAAAAAAATATGTTTCTTCGATTTTTTTTATTTATATCCCCACTATGATCTATAATTAATGGTAAATTTATTTAATTCTATAGCCAAAAATTTAACAACCTCCTCTTATACCACATAATACTTTATAAATAAAAATGCTAATTGATTAGTATGATTTATTGGCTAATTTTTTATAGTTTTCATGGAATAATGAATAATAAATGGATTACATCTTATTATTTATTATTCTTTTTATATTCTTATTCTTTTTTTCTGTTTGTTGTTGTTGTGTTTTTTCTTCTTCTCTTCTTCTTGTCATCTCAGGTTTGGTGTTCATTCACTTCTTCTTCTTCTTCCTTCTTCTTCTTCTTTCTTCTTCTTTCTTCTTCTTCTTCTCATATCTTAGATGATCCCTCCTTATCTCTGCTTCTACTATAACCTCTCTTTTACTATATCCTATCTTTTACTATATCCTCTGTTCAGTTAATCACGCTTTCTTTTTTACCTTACATATTTTTTATATTCTTTATTTAATTATTTAATTATCTTTTTCTTTTTATCTCTTATTTTAACTTTTTACTTTTAACTTTTCCTATTTAATTCCTCTTTTGGACTCTCTCTATTTTCTATCTGTTCTCTAATTCTCGTTACTTCTTCTTCTTCCTTTTTCTCCTTCCTTCTTCTTCTTCTTCTTCTTCTTCTTCTTCTTCTTCTTCTTCTTCTTCTTCTTCTTCTTCTTCTTCTTCTTCTTCACATTCTTCTCTTCTTTCTTATTCTTATCCTTACTTTAATTAAACTATTCTTATATAATTCTATTATTTATTAATTTAATAAATTTAATATAAATATTTTATAAATTATCACTTATTTTAAAGATTACTTATTATTTAATTACTTATTCATTATTTATTAATTTAGAATAGACTTATTTATAATATTATTATTAATTATTACTGAATTATTTCCACTTATTATTATTTATTTTAAATAAATATTGGTAGGGATAGCAATTGTTATTTTTCAACAGTAAAATGTTTGATTTGCTTTTTCAAAGAGCCACCTTCTTTATGAAATTGATAATATCTTTCAACAGAAGAAATTTTCTTTAGTATTCTTCTTGAATAAAATAAAACAATTGATTTAATAGGAACAGATCATCAAAGCTTTCGTCTGTACAACTATCGAACATTATCAACAATAGAAAATTATACATTTTATTTTTAATATTTTAAACAATTTAATGATAAAATAAATGTCGTGTAATATAAAAGTTTCATAAAAATTCAATAAACTATATAGAGAGATAATAAAAAATAACGTTCATTAACCAAATATCTTATCATTAAAATAAAATCGCTGATATATTTGAGTTTATCATTTAATTAATCTATTTGGGAATTATTATATATTAATATTATTCATTTATTATTTGTATATATTTATATATTTTATTATTGTTGTTGTTGTTGTTGTTTGTGTTGTTGTTGTAATTGCTTGTTTACAGTTGTTTGTTGTTGTTGTTTTGTTGATTGTTGTTTGTGCTGCTGTTTGTTGTTGTATGCTGTTTATGAGTATCGAGTTGTCTGTTTTGTTGAGTTGATGTAGTTTGTTGTTTTGTTGTTAAGCTTTGTTTGTTGTGTGTTGTTAGTTGTTCGAGTTTGTATGTTGTTTGTGTATATGTAAATTCGTGTATTCACCATATATATTATTTGAGTTGTTGTTGTAAGTTCTTTGTGTTGTTTTGTTAGTTAGTTTTAGTTGTATTTGAGTCTTTGATGCAGTTTGTTGTTATATATACATTATTAAAATAATTTTATATTAATTATTAAATTTATTTATATTAATTTATATTATTACATTTATTATTATTTTAATTAATTTAATTATTAATATAATCTTATTATTTTATATAATTATTATTGATAATTAATTATTATTATTATTTTTATAATTTATTTATTAACTTTTATATATTATATTATTTATATTATTATTATTTATTATTACTAATATATATATTTTATTTTTTATAAAATATTAATTATTACGGCTTTAAGGTTGGTTTGGCCGGTCCAAGTTTTTTGTCCCGTAGGCGAATACTCTGGTGGCGCGAGTCTGTAAAGTTTGGTGTTATTAAGAATAATGCAGATAGATATCATCTATAGTGGTTAATTGATATATATGCTTTAATTACGCTTAGTAATGGGAACTGTGATAGAGACACACAGTGGAGAGATGTTAGTAGCATACTGTTATAGATATGATTTAAAAGTAGCATAATTTTTGACTTTTAACTTATTTGCGGGGGATTCTCATTCTCTGATCTATGTGTTTCGATTCTAATGAGGGTCCATACTTATTTGAAGGGTTTATTTTTCTTAGTTATCATAAAATTGACAGCTTATCATGTCAAGAGCAGCTTTTTATACACGGGGAGAGTTTACTATCTTAAACAGATCCTTAATGATTGGAATGGGATATAAGCAGGTGGAGGTAGTTCTGTATTATAATGAAACAACTTGAGAGAGAGAGTACTTTTTTTGCACAGTTTAATATCCAAAGCTATTAACCTTTAAAGCTTAATGTTTATAAACAATTAATAAAAAAACATATCTTGAATTTGTGTATAACACTTGAGAGGAGTCCTGGAAATTTAATGAGCATAATTTAGAAGAAGAGGCTGAATGTATTATGTCTGATTACTATTATGAGAGTTTCTATATCTATGTTGGGTCACAAGGTAAGTTTGTTTCCAAGTTAGTAATTACTTCAGTTCATTTTAAATTATTGTTATATAGGCTCTTGAAGTATGACTTATTTATAGTATATGTGGAGTGGGGAGGTGAAAAACTGTAATATATATGTACGCTATTGAGAAGGTAAACTCTAGGACGGTTTTTTGTTTTTGTTTGACTCGATATATATAGTCATAATCTTGTTGGTAGTGAATCATTAAACTGGAATTTAGGAATAGGATCGCTTAAATGTACTTCACTATTACACGGGGTGATTATATAGGTAAATAGTACAGATTAATTATAATGTGGTGCATTTCTCCAAGTCAATTCTGAGCTTCTATATGCTAGCCATATGTTCTCGTGTATAGCTTTTTATTTATATTATTAGATTACAGTTTCCTATGTTTATAAGAGAGATTTATCGAGCGATGTTTGTTAGATATCAATTACCAGCCATAAAACTTTATAATCACACATTTTGGAAATAAATAAGTGGGATGAGACGGAGGTCTATTTAGCATGAAAATGTTCAAAGAAAGTGTAAAGGTCGAATGAATAGCTTACCATTTAAATAGGGGACTCCATTAAAATCTAATTATATTCGATTAATGAAAACTCGAGGAGTGAATGTCTTTGGATAACTCTAGCTGTGCGAGCAGATACTATTGCTAAATATCATTGATTTTTAATATATACTTTTATATTTATTATATCTTTTTATATATAATTGAATTATACTATGTGGTTATTATAGACTTTGAGTCTATTAAAGGGAACTTGCACGGTGTGAGGATGTTAATCAAAATCTGCTCTTTTGTTTTATGTAAAAACTTTGTTTTAATTGTATCAAGGAGAGAGTTTGGGTAAACCCAGTTAATGAGTACTCTGGTTATGGTCGGTATATAAATTAAGAGCATGTGGTTATGTTTATAAGATAGTGCATTTTGTCGAACCTGTTTTTTTGAGTGACGTTACTAGAAATAGCTATAGATGATACAAGGGATATAAATTTTAAAGAGGATTAAATTTTTCAAATACTAACTTTTGAAATATATTGTAAAGAAAGTTAATTGATAAATTAAAGACTGTACGAAGCTGGGATTGAGATTAGAACTGATTTTAATATTTTGACTATCTATATTTTTAGCATGCTTCCATAATGGTGTTAGAGAGTTTGGAATTTGGCATGTCAATTGGTTATATATATTTGTGTCTGGAAAGGATGCATAAAGCATTGGAGGTTCGTAGCGTGTTTTGAATGATGAGAATTTATTAGGGATATTATTCTTGTCGGTTGTTACACGGAGCGACTTTGCTAAGTTTCTTTTAAATGGATTTTAACGTAAATGTTTGAAATACTACTAGAAGGGAGTGATAATGGGAGGGCACACTTGGTTGGATTTTCAATCTTTATGGTCGTTTTAATTTATTATTGTACTGTTATGAGGGGTTTGTGGGTTTGGGGTTCTGTGAGGATTTTGTAGGGTTTGTGGGTTTGTGGGTTTGTGGGTTTGTGGGTTTAGTAGGGTTTTTTGAGATGGTGAAATTTCTGGAGGATTTTTATGGGTTTGTGGGGTTTGTGACTAATTTTTCGAATGGATGTGCACACACTTGTAATTATTTGATACTTGAAATATATTTGGTGTATTACCTTGCAATATATATTTCCTTTGTTTACGAATGGTTTCATGGGTTGGCGTAGCCTGTGTTTGTCTAGGAGGATTTTTATATTTATTGTACAGAAGTGTTCCGTACAGTACAGTACAGTACAGTATTGTTCTGAAGTGTTGGTCTAGTAATTTAGTTTTTGGGTGTACCGTTTGCCGATTCTATTTCTAATGTAAAACCTTTATGTTGATTAGATTGTTTATTTCCATAGTTGAGGTTTATGATTTGGTTCAATTGCTCATGATTCAGTTGTCGATTATGTCTAAGAGAGTTTCTTTATTTAATGAGGTCGTTGATTTCTTTTTAAAAGGTTCGGATCGAATTGCTTTCAATGGCCATGTTGTAACTTTTATTATTATCAAATGGCCATAGTGTATGTCGCGTAATCGAATTTTAATTTATTGATGCTTAGTTTAGAATTATTTTATTGAAGAGATATATTGCTTTGTTGAAAGATGTAAAAATTAGCTATTTGAGAGGAATTTAAATCAAGTTTTCTTTCTTGTAATTGATATAAGTTTTAATAAAAAATTGTATAAAAAGTTGTTTATTATTACAAAACTAACATAATTATTTTAATATGATCTGAGGAGAGATCATTAAAGGTATGCCAGGTTCTGGTAACTTGAACTTGGGTGAAGCAAAAGGTGATGTCAAAGAGATTTGAAATTCTGGTGATGTTGCAAATGTCGGCTAGTAGGCTTATTTCGGTTGTTAAGAAATTATCTGTAGTGATAATGCTGTGTTATGTAAGATACAACTAAGTAACATTCTACCTCTTGTTGTGTGTATGTGGGTGCTAAGTCATGCGGAGTAGTGTAGCATTGACAGTCTATATTTTCAGCTGTATATAATTATAATGACTATGGGGGAGGGTTAAACGAAACATAAACCTTCTAGTACAGACAGGTGATAGGGGATGGTTAGTATGGAGAAGATTGAACTATTTAACCTTAATGTATGTTTTATTTGTTTACATGTATTTCTATTGATGGTAAATGACAATTTGGTCATTATTCACGAGGAGTTGTGTATTTCGGAATTGGATATTTTAATGTATAAGTGTGATAATGCCTATTTTTTGGTAGATGAGTTTAATATGTCTTAGACTTGAAATATAAAGGACAGGAAAATTTTGAAGGAGAAAGATAAGTCGTTTTGGATGTAGTTGGATTGCTGAATTAGTGTTATGTGTATGTTGTATTTAATTGATATTTAATTGAAGTAACTTGATTGAGTTATGTGGATGGGGGATAGGTTGAGTTTATGGTGTGTGCAAGTCTCCGCATAAGTGGCAGGTCCATGCTAGAGAAAATGTATTAGGGGTTTAAAGGTTGGTACATTTTAAATGATAAATGGCAGGTGTGCTTTTAGTACTGAGTGTACCAGGGGGTCACACATCTGAACTGAGCATGAGATCATTTGCCTCAATTCAGGGCCATAGAATATGTATGCTATGGACCTTGGAATTTTATAAATTTCTATTATATACGAGCTATATAGGAGGATGTTTAGAGTGCCTCAATACTCTGGGATTTACGCACCACAAATTCAAAAAAAAAGGTGGAGAAATAGTGTAAACGAAAATTTCTGAGCCCAAACGGTGCTGAGGTGGCGATCCCGAGAATCACACTTCCAGCAAGAGGTGAACGAGATTGGTGTTGGATGGTTGTGTGCTATTTAGAAGAACTTTTTCTCGATGTATTTAACACCCGTGCCTGGTTCCACCTATAGGAATTCTTAGTCCAAGGTCAGGATTCAAGAGCGGGGATTGTTCGATTAGATTCTCGAAGCTGCTCGAACATACACGTCCAGAACACATATAGACATATTCTATTATATATATATAAATACATTTTTTAACTAATATATACAACTTTATATATATATATATATATATAAAGTCTTTATAATAAACTTTAATATATTAAAATTTTATAAAATAGTTATATACTAATTAAATATAAAATCTATCTATATTTAACATTCTTATATTTACTTATACTAAATTATATGTAAAAACTTTTTACACATATATAATACGCTCACATAAAACTTTATTACATTAAATAAACTATATTTATACAATTAAATAACTATTTTATAATGATATAACTTATATACATAAATACTTTATAACATAATAAACACTTATATTTACATAAACTTTAATTAATTATTATATATATATATAATAAACTTATTATAATCATATATATATAAATAAATAATATATCATTTAATACAACACATAAAACTAATATTACCAATATAAATTGTATTAATAATATAAATAATATCAATACTTTAACACAAAAATATTTTTAATAATGATTTGATTGATTATTACTTTATAATTATTAAATATTAAAATGCAGAAGCCCAACCCATCAAGAAATCTAGATCTTTAATAATTTATGGGGGATATAATTTATTATATTAATATATAGAATACTTTAATAATTTACTGGTACTACTTAATATAAATAACTTATTATATTATAATTTAAAAATTTATATATTAATATACTATTTTATATTAATATATTTATAACTATATTTTTCACAACTCTTAAAATTTAATAATAAGAAAATTTAATTTTACTCAATATATATATATATATATATATATATTATATATTATATTATATAGGGAGAGAGAGAGAGGAGAGAGAGAGAGAGAGAGGAGAGAAGAAGAGAGAGAGAGAGAGATGAGAGAGAGAAGGAGAGAGAGAGAGAGAGAAATAAATAATTTGATTTTATTCTGCAACATTAATTACTTGACATAGATATATGGAAGTGTAAGAATATTAAGGAGTAATAATTAAATAAAATTAACATTAAATATTAACTCGTTACATATTATACAATTTTTTTAATGTTATTTATCCTTTATTTTTAAAATTGTCAAAAGAAAAAAAACATTCTTACTCAATATATAAACATAGTGTAACTATATTAGAATATACTTTATATACAAATTGTTAACTAATATATAATATGATATAAAATATTCAACTATGATATAAATTTTTAAAATTGAAGTATGATCATCGTACGCCCGCCATCTTCATTTTCAGCTCAATTTGATTATCAGGAATTTCTTAAATTGTCGATTTGTTGCCATTCGCCAGTCATTCAGTTGGCCAAAACCTTTCTTTGGTTTTACATGAGTTCGTCGTGCGATAATATTTCGACTATTATGAAACAATATTGACTATTAAAATTTAAAGAGATGATTCCTGTTTGACTTTTAGGACTCTTATTAATTATGAAATTAATTTATCATACATAATGATATATATATATAGCAAATTATACAGAGAAGTTTTAATGAGAGAAGTTCAATAACTTAATTGTGTACTCGGAGATATTGAATATACATTCTGCTCATGAGAACAACTGGAGATTGTATGAGTGAGAGGAATGTCTCTCCTCTAGCTATCTCATCATATTTAAGAAACAAGTGTCAGATATTTATATACCTCTATTAAGATTTATATGATATTTAGATAGTAAATTACATTGATCTAAGGTTATATTGATTAACCATATGATTTATATAATTTTATTTAATTTAATTTTTAGTTATTTCTGATAACATTCCTTTCACTGAAATACTATTAGTATGATATGATCCTCTTTGTAAATTTTAGAAACATATACCGGTATATAATTTTAAAACTCATTTATATTTTCCTAGATGAAATAATGTATTACTCATCTGTATATATTATCATATAGAGGAGACTTCATTTTGGATTATATTTTTACAATAGAGCTACGAGTACTTTATTTTGAGAGGTAACATATACTTTAGTCTACTATATTAAACTTAAACCTGTTGAGATAATTTATATAATTCAACAATATATAGAGAATAATAAAGATAAGTATTCGGAGAGAGAGACAGTGCGTGTTTTATCTTCGCATTACTCTCTTAATTATTGTTTATAACTCACACACTTCATATATAGTTAGTTATTATACTTATTATTAGAAAAGGAATCACCTTGAGATATAATATTAATTAAATATGTTTTGTAAATATTATAATGCTAAAAGGAAAATTATAAATTTGTTTTATTAATATATGTACTATGTTACATACATTTCTTTGGGTATCAGTATTGGTTTCTCCAAGTATAAATAATATATTTATTGGGTCATCCTTAGGTATATTCACAGGCTGGTGATAATCTTGACGGTTTAATTTCATCTTATTATCGTACACAATCACCAAACGGATTAAAATTTATTACAATATATTTGAATGTAGTTAATAGATAAAGCGTAAGATCCAAAGCCCACTATATTATTTATATTAGTTTTTTATATAAATGTTTGATAATTAGTATTCGCAAAAATCTTAAATTTGGTTTTTAATATATATATGCACATATAGATAAGAAACTATCGGTTCTGATATATATTAAATTTGTAGGCTCATCTAGGTTAATTATTTATTATAGTAGCTCATAGTGTATTGTTTATTGTAAGGATTAATTATCACTTCATATCTGCACAACCGATGAAAATTTATATATTATTTGAGATAGATACTGGATGAATATGTACTAGTCACATTCATTAGACATATTAATAATATTATGTTATATATAATATGTGTTAAATAATAGGGAAAATTTTCTAAAATTTTGTTTTATTAATATATATATTAATGTATTATACTTTTCTTTCATTGTAGATCGAGAGTCTTTCAGTATAATAATTAAATAATTATTGTGAGTACTCCTAAGGTAATTAAATAGGCCATGTGTGTTTGTAGGTATACACATTCATACCTTTAGCCCACCGTTGATATAAATTACTAAATATATATATTGATAGATACGTGCTGCATTTACTTAGATACAACACTTTATTTAAAATCTATTTTAATTAAATAGTTATTTTAATAGTTATGTATAGATAAAGCTATAGAACTCATATGTAATACATTATATTTATGTCTATGTATATATATTAAATATGATTTTATATCTTTTTGCTTTTATATACAAATAAATGAAATATTTTGTTATAGTTACGTATATATTATGTTGATGAGCTCATCTCTAGTGATGATTATTATATAATTTTTGCGCATTAGGCATGCATTCTGCATGGCCTAGCTCTTATATTCTCTATTATCCGAAATTACCACTCGAGAAATACATTCTATCATAAAATAAATTTCATAGAATAAGATAAGATTAACTTATGAGTTGTGATATTTAAGTATGCTATTATAATTTTTATTAATTTATTATGTTTATATATATATATATAAATTCTTATATTTAGAATATATATAAATTTAATTTATTGTTATTATTTATATAATTATAATTTGTTATTATTATATTACACTGTTTAAGTTAATCGATGATGTAATTTATTTCTTAGATATAATATAATTTATTTGTGGCTTCTCCTAAGCTGTATATATTATATATATATAATATGAATTCATGATATCTTTTAAAATTATTTAATTATTATTAATTTATTATTATTATTATTATTTTTATTATTAATAATTATTAACATTTACTTATTATAATTATTATTTTATTTAATTCATTATTTTATATTCAATTATTAATTTAAATATCTTTATGGTTGCTGTTGAGTCTCGACTATTGTAGTATGTGAGTCTTTGAGTTGTTATGTTTGTTTGAGTTGTTGCTGTTAATTAAATTATTTATTTTATTATATTAATTAAATATTTTAATTTAAGAAATTATATATTATCATTATTAATTTTAATAAACAATTAATAATATATAAATTATACATTTATTATATTATATTATTTATTCTATCAAACTTTTATTTATTCAATTAGATTAATTCTATGATTATTATGAATATAAATTATAATTTATTAATATATCTTATTTATTTATACAAATTATTAAATTAATATTTATCTTTTATTAATATACTTTTATTAAATAATTAATATTATTTTAATTATATAAATTATTATTCTTATTCCAGTCAATCAGCTTCACAATTATATCCTAATATCTTTTTATTTTTCCGTTTCTCACAGCTGTCCTTTTCTACTTTTGCTTTTTCCTCAACATCCCATCAAAATTAAATATTGCTAAAGATTGATCATTAATCTTATTGATAATTTTAAAATTTTAAGCAATTTGCCATAAGTAAGCAAAATAGCATATATAATTATGAGTAAATAAATAGGAAATACATTATTATATATTAATTATATATTAACTTTATTATTCAATAAAACTATTTAATTGATCTAAATAACAATTTAAGAACATTAAAAAATGTAATAATAATAATAATAATAAAATAACATAATTGATATAAATTTTATACATGAGCAAGATAAAAGTTTCAAGTAAAGACAGACAAACACAAACAATAAAATAAATACAATTTATATAAATTCCTAATATAATAATTTAACGGTAATTATTATATAGTATACATCAATAAACTAGTTCTAATAATAAATAAATTACTAATATAAATAATTATCTAATAATTATAAATAATTATATAATTATACATAATAATAATAATATAAATACTATTAAAAATACTAAATAATAAAATAATCATATAATTTATATAAAAATATAATTAAAAATAAATCAATATATAATAATTATAATTAATAATTAATAACTTAATTATAATATATTTTAATACATTTTATTAACCTATAAATAAAAAATATAATAATAATAATAATAATAATTAATAATAAATACATTAATTATAATAAATATATAATAACACTTATATATAATTATAAACATTTATAATATCATAATAATAATCATTACATAATTGTTTAAATATCAATTTTTTTCAACACGGGATATTTTATAATGTCTAACTTGTGCGATTCTACAAAATAATATAATAATTAATTTAATTAATAATAACTAATACAAAATAATATATATTAAACTTAAGAATTATTTTTAATTGAAATGTTAACAATATAAGTAAATGAATAATAGATAATAATAAAATAAACTTAAATAAATTAATACAATTAAAAAATAATTCAATATTTATTAATAATAAGTTTTTTAGCCGACCGAGAACAATGGTTATATATTCGTACTCATTATTTAATAATCTATGCTAATTAATAATGCAAAGTTAATTAGACGCAATAAATACAAAAAATAATATTGAAAAAACTGTATAATATTTTTATTTAGAATTCCGTAATTAACAGTGAATAAACCAGAATTTTAAATCGGTTTTCTTCTTGAAGCTTATTATATATAATATATATTATATAATATAAACTTTTTTACTTAATCAAGCAACATAAATACTATTATATATATATATATATAATATATATCTTACTGTTGTATAAACTAATAATAGCTTGGTTAGAATACTACTAATATATTATCTATGCATTATTCTAACCTTGATTAGTTTTATTTAATTAGAAAAGGTATCGTCAATTTTCTGCCGAATAATGCGGAAATATTACAAATTTTGAATAGTTAGTGATAAAGCGGTATTCAAGCTCATTAATTCTTTATAATGTTTATTAGGTGTATATAGCCAGTAATCTAAAATTTTGTTTTAATATGTAATTCCCAATTGATTATGTAGAATTAACTAGGTTCTCAAATTGGTATTAAATTAGGGCTACTAGGCTCTAAATAAGATGCAAGGTAGTTTGGAGGTATAACCTTCCTTTGCAATAACCTCGTGAAATTATATCAAAATTTGTTGTAGTAGATATATAAGCCTACTAAAAATATGCATTAATTAATATAGATAATTTTATTATACGTTGTAAATAGGATAGATAGAATCTTAAATTAGGTATTTTTATAAATATGTTTCATACTGAACTAGTCTAGAATACATTTTATATTTGGGCTTCACTAGGTATTTAATTAGAGTCCTCGAGAGTCAAGCGGAGATTATCTCCCTTTTTATGACACATCAACCGTGAGAGTAAAAATCACTTTAAATCAAATTTGATATTTAATGTTAATAAAGTATGTTTAAGTAAAGCTTATTTATAATATTTGTGTATAATATTATGTATATAATATGAATAGAAAATTCATAAATTTGATATATATATATTAATGCTTAATTTATTTCATGATTTGGAAATGCTTTATTCAGAATATATAAAATTATTTTATGGCTCCTAGGTATATTAGGCTAAGGATTGATATAATATGGTAGTATGTATCTCCCTTTGAACAAATACACGTTAGAAAATATTTTCATAAATACTTTGATGTAAGTGTTTTAAGCGTAAGTTACTCAATAGCTTATCTTAATAATTTGTTAATAATGTTATATATTGTAAATAAGTACAAGGTAAATAATATTAAATAATTTGTTATTTAAATATTTAGTATTATTAATACTCTATTATAGATACAGGTTTCGAATATATATTTACTTGGGTCTTCTAGGTAATTTATTATAGGCATCGAGTTAGTTTGTATGAGATATTCATCACTATTATGCGCCAATCCGTGAAAATTAAATATATATAACATCTCTTGGTGTAAGTGAATTAAACATTAAGCGTTAAATAGTAAGCTACTTATTTAATAACTCTGTTAATATATAATATATATAATGATATATGTAATATTTTATTTAAGTAAAATCAATATAATTATAGCCTTATGTGTACAAAGCCTCCATAATTTAATACACTAGTTAGATCAATCCAAAATTAGGGAGCTACGGGAACTTTGCCCCTCTCCTAAGGTGAGCTTCTAGATTAAGTTCTATGTAATACCCGGTCTTAAAATGGTTCGCAATCTATTGTCACTACTTAACAATACTATTAGATGATATTTAGTTGAAAAAATATTTTTTATATCTATTAAAAAAAGCGTCGAATAAATTAGCTTAATTTATTTTATTAATATGATGTAAGTTGGCAGGAATATCATTAATAATATTTATGTATTTAAAATATGTATTATTACGTTATAGATAGGTTTCAGATAATAATTTGGGTCCTTAGGTAATTAAGGCAGGTGTTTTGAGTGTAAGTTTCATGCAACCTATTTAGTACACCATAACCGAGTTGAAAAATATTACTCAATTTTATGTATTGATTAAAGCGTAAGTTACAGCTTATTATATATTAAGTATATATATATTATATATACTATAACTTATCTTTATACATTATATATATAATATATAATACTATTAATTATATTACACTATATATATTATAATAATATAATAATCATTATATTATTTATTTATTTATAACTATTAATATGTCACCAGGTTGGTTTATGGAGAAAAAAAAGAAGTATGATAAGTTAAAAAAAAAAGAGTTTTAAAACTCCCACGAGCCCGATTCCCCGTTTGAGGGAAATCTATCATATCCAAGGATTTGAGTGAAATTCCACATCGGTTATACTCGAGAAGAGAATCCTCGCTACACTCAATTCCGGCCATGGGCAAGACCGGGTCAATTTTTTTAATCCGTTGAACTGCAAATATTGTATAAATGAAAAAAAAATGCATGGTTTCTGAGCTTTTACAAATTGTACATAAACATTATTGTCCCAGGTGGGTTAGGAAAACCTTCCTCTATTGATAGTTAAAACTCAAGAGTTTTTTACCCATCTCTTGGTTTTACATCATAAGGGTAAGGGTTAAAACCTCACCTGGGACATCTAATGTTATGTACAAATTTTGTAATGCGAAGCAATGTATTTATTTATTCATAAGTAATTTATTTATCTATATTAATATATATTATTATTAATATATAATAAATATCTGTATTTTTATATGTTATATATATATATATATAGTACTAAAATCAGTAGAAAGGTTGGTCTTGGACTCGTACTGAGGGCACCTAACTTGGCATTGCGTACCTGGGAGTGCTCTGGTTCAGAGAGCCACACTCAATCCATGTCATAGCACAGCGCCACATGGGCGCTTTCAACATCAGATTTATCAGCTTACAATAAATTTTTAATTATAAAGGTAGGAAAAGTTGAAACATTTTTCACTCGCGAAACAGTGAATAATCGAACCATTCGCCA
>JABUQX010090864.1:0-2500 GCA_015478945.1 Trachelipus rathkii | reverse complement strand
ATATAATAGATTATATATATATAATAAAATGATATATATATATATATACATATTATATATAAATATAGTTATATATCTATATTAATTATATATATATAATATATATATATATATATATATAATATATATATATGGAGACTTTAGTATAATATATTATAATATATATATATATATAATATAAATCTTTTTTCAGGTTGAGTTTGGTGGTATAATATATATAATATATTATATTATAGAAGATTCAGAGCTATTGACGCTGAGTTTGGTGATACATATATAGTCATTGAGTATAAAGTGGCCCTGTATGCTAGTTGTGAGCTAGGTTAATGAATAAGAACTTTTATATAGTTATTATATGTCATAACTCATTATATATGAGATTCGAAATCTACTCTCTATGGTAGTTAGTGGTGTAAGCGATGATGCTTCTCTCTTAGATAACAGAGAGTTACTGATAATAGAGTGTATACTGTTTATTATGCGTAACTCTCATATATTAGTAATACTTATAACTAGTTTAGTATATATAAGGTGTAGCTTGAGCGGAAGCCGGTAGCTCACTACTCACGGAGCTACGGTATAAGCCGCAAGTTATTTGAGTGGAGCCGGAGACGGAGCGTGAGAGCGGATAGTAGTAAATATTATAGGGGGATCTGAGCCGTAGCCTCACGAGTCGGAAGTGGCGAAATTATTTTAGATGAGACCTATGTGAGCTCACGGTAAGCTGAGTATTATAGTCACGGATGACCGCAAAAAAGATGGAGCTGCTCCTATGCTATCCTGTACAAATTACAATATTAAGTATTTATTAATTTTATTACTACATATTATTATTATATAATATTATATATTAATTTAATATATATATATATATATATATATATATATATATTAATATAATATATATATATTATATATATATATATATATATTTATTAATATATATATATATAGTATATATATATATATATACTCTCACTATATATATATAGGTATATATTATATATTAATATTAATATATTATAATATATATATATATATTAATAATATATATATATATATATATATATAATTATATAGATATAATATATTATAATTAAATATATATATATAATATATTAATATATATATTAATATATTTATATAATATTTATTATATAATATAATATAATATATATATATATATATATATATATATATATATTCACTCTTTTACTCTATAAATTTTTATTTATATTATTATGTATATTTATTATATTATTCTATAATATATAATATTAATAATAAGGTTTCTCATATTATATATGGATACTTTACTCTATAGATAACTTTTAAATTTAATTAAGTTTAATATCTCATTAAATATAATCTGTCTCTAATAAACTAAAAATCGATAAATAACTACCTCATTATTTTTGAATATATTACTCCACTTGATGGGTAAAAAATATACTTATCATTCTAGTCAATATGAAATTAGTAATCAAAAGTTGATGGGAAACCAATCGTTCGGATCATGCACGAAAAGAGTCTACCTAACTTAACAGTTACTCATGATGTATTATATATATATAGGTCAACATTTAATATAATCTATTTGGTATCTTTATAAATTAATATAGTCGACATTTAACGCTATATACATCCAGATACATTACTATTACTCACTAATTGTTAAAAAAGAAAGTGAAGCTAACGGTATAATCAGGAGTAAAATATCCTTTATAGTTAAATTTCAAAAACTGAGACTAAAGTAGAAACTTTTTCAGTTGCCATATGATTATACTGTCATATTAAATAAAACTTGTATATATATATCTGTTACTTAATGTATAGTGAAAATTCAAATTAATCAATAATTTGATTATAATGTTGTTAAAGATATGTTACCATATAATTAGTTTTTACTTTGTGTATAATAACCTTGGATTTATAAAGCTCTGTGTGTGTGGAGGATCATAATGAGACTAATTTAATTACTGAGGTAATATAAGTCCCTTTATAGACTAGTGATAAATAAATAATATTTGTTAATATAAATTTAGTAATCTAGAATGATAAATAATAAATCAAATAATAATATATATAAGCTTAAATTGCTATAATATAAAGGTGATATATTATAACCGCTTTGTTAGCATCTTTATATTTGTTTATCGACAACTATTTGTCCATAGTCATAACGTTATATAAATTATTTTGTCAATTAAATTATTATATTAATATATTAATATTAATTAATATTAATGATGATAAATATAAAATCAAATATTTCATAAAACTATTATGTTAGCAAGTGATAAATAAGAAAAAATATATATTATTACAACTTATATTCAACGCTATATATTCAAGTAATATTTTGTTAATACTATACATCTTATAAAAGATAATATTCGAATAACAGAGTAACAAGTAATTATATAGTTATTTAGTACGGAGTAACGCAATCAAACATGTATCAAGTACTGATTGAAAAATATTAAATATTACTCTCTCT
>JABUQX010090863.1:35000-37969 GCA_015478945.1 Trachelipus rathkii | reverse complement strand
TTTTTATAATAATGTGTGCTCTTAAAGTATGAGGATTACTAAATTTAAGATATTGTTTATCTTCCTCTATAAAAAGGTTCTTCCAGATCTGATTTAGTAATCTGAGGGAAATTTTTAATAGAAAATAAAGGAACGATCAGTTAAATTGATTTTTTTTTTTCATTTTTCCAAAAGTTTTTGAGTGAATGAGTGGTGAGTAATGAGTAAAGGTGATTGAGTAAGTATCACCAATTATTATATACTATTTAGGTCTGAATTGAAGTTTATTGTGAATTACTTTACAGTTTAGGGTTTTTTATATTTTAATAGTTGGGTCTGCTATTTCTGTTTTGTTTCCTTTTTCATCAGTTACGATAAGTAAAAAATCGTACACGCCTTCAGTTGTTTTGTCGTTATCTCGAAAAATGTAAAGATTAAGAGGATTGATATATTTACAGAGAGGATAAAAACAACAAAAGAAGAAATAGAGAATAGAGAATAAAAAGGTACATGATAATAAATAGAATATGCACGACGACGCTAATCTTGAGATAAAATAAAAAAAAAGGGAAGCGTAAAGCTTCTGGATAAGAAATAATAAACTATCAATAATAAAGAAATACTTATTTGTTAAATTTATATTATATATATAATAATTAGGTAAACAAATATACATACATTATATACATATTAAAACCTTTATAATATAGATAAAATTTATGCTCAATTTTTTCTATAAATATATAATATATATATATATATATATAACATACTATAATATAATTATATATATATAATATATAGTACACTATAATATATATATATATATATATATATATATATATATATATTTGATTTCATTTGTACAGGTCAACCGCGGCCACACAGATAACGGACCCCAATATATATATAATATAATATATATATATATATATATATATAGAATATATATATATATATATATAATATATAATATATATATAATATATATTATATATATATATATAACTATATATATTTTATATTTATATAATATTATATATTATATATATATATTATATATATAATTATTATATAATAATATATATATATATTATATATATATATATTATATAATTATGTATGCAGAGAGAAGCACGCTGGGACCGAACACTCGTACCCGACTGGAAGGTGCCTCTCTCCACTTATTCTCGTAGAGTCGAAGGTCGAAGAAGATTGAATAATTCGGAGGTCAAAAGATATAATAAGAAGTAGATAGTATTAAGGTGATGTTCGATAGATGTGGTTTGAATGTCTAGTAAGCACAGGCAACCAACTGACACCATCAGAGGTATTACGGAGCAGGTTAGGCTTTTTCCGTAACGGAGGGAGATTGTCTCCGGACTCCGTTGGCCTGCTTACTTGGGTGACTATTCAAGGAGGATTGTGAGTTTTTTCAAAGTGAATAAGCAATAATGATACAATTTACAGGTCTTACCCAGAATGAAGGGTTTACTTAACTAGATTGTTTCCGGATCTATCTATCAATGGTGTCTAAGCAGATATTTTTTTCCGTAGTGAAGAATAATAATATAATGATAGGTCAATAGAGAATCAAAATATAAGGATATTGACACACTAGAAAAAGTTTGTTTACTTAATTAGCCCAAAATATATACAGGTGGGAGTTTTGTGAATATATAAAGATAACATCGACTCCCAACAATATGATATAAAGGTTATATTAATTTCAGTATATGATATATTTTAATTAGATAAATACATTGGAATGATACTTAGAATCCAATGTATTATGATTATGTACATAAGTTCAACAACTCAGGATCAGATTCAAGAGTGGAAACCAACCGTTTCCAAATATCATTCGTGCAATGAAGTAAAGGGAGGAAGTAGAAATTCTGACTCAATTACAACAAATATACTGCACTTAACTGAGGACTTTGGAGATCAAAAATAAAACCTGCAGGACAAAACTAGAGATTGAAACCAGGAACTAAAACCCTGTCAAAATAAATAATAACGTGGATTACTACACTGGATCACACTTTATCTTCATTTATAACAGTATATTTTACATATAATATTATATGTACTTTATTACTTTATGGAACTCACCCTTTCAGTTTCCAAGAGGGCTTGTTCAATTTATTCAATAGTTGCTGGCTCTTTATGATAGTAAACTGTAACAATAATTGTTTAGTTACTACTGCTTTTCCAGCACATAACATTAATAAATTTTACAATAATTGATGACATAGATTACTGTAATATATCATGACTCACTAACCTGGAAAATCTGTATAATTCCAATTTCCAGGCCTTCAAAATCTTCGAGTAAATGTATGAATGGTTTGGACCATATGTTATAACTTTTTACACATGTTTCAATTTATAATATTATCATTAAAGACATCAGTTACTATAAAATATAATCTCATATAATCTCAAAAGTAAAAGTAATTATAACATTTATAATTTCCCAAGTTTTTGTAATAACTACAGCAATAATACATAATATAATACAATCATCATCCAGGCTGGAGCGTAGTGTCCAGACTGGATCAATGAGAAACCTTAAACTTACTAAACCGTTACTACAGGTTACTTCAGTCGTCAATGGCACAACTATGCACGAACAACATCTCCCTTATAATATATATATATATATATATATATTAAATATATATATATATATATATATATATATATTAATATATATATATATATATAGTATATATATATCTACGTATATATTAATATATATATATATATATATATATATAATATATTATATAATATATATATATAATCAATTATATTTTATATATATTTAATATATATAAATATAATATAAATATATATTATATATATATATAATATATATAAATTAATATATATATTATATATATAATAATATATTTATTTAATATATATAACTATAAATATATTCAGCATTTGAACACCATAGAAGAGATTGTTGATCATCACAT